>JACCIY010000569.1:0-117842 GCA_025506505.1 Flaveria sonorensis
TTACTATTACTATTACTTCTATGAAGAAAGGTCCTGCCTTTTATAAGGCATTTTATGGTATCAGAGCTATGGTAATTTTGTTGAAGTATGAGTGTTGTTTCAACACTTAAATCTGATATTCAATATGAATATTTTAAGATCTGAAGATACTGTTAAAAACAGTATGGAGGAAGAATATGACATTTTCCTCATAATTTAGATTTATTAAATAAATGGACAATTCAAAAATTGATTACAAACTAATATATAAATTAAGAAATTTTGAAAAATTGGGATTAAAACAAGTTGTTAAAACAACTGAGGAAACATTTTCCTTAAATACAGATGACATGATAATAAAATTATTATCAAAAAGAGATTTATAAAAATATGAAAAAGAAAATAAATTCATTCATATAGGTTTAGTGCAAATTGCATTTAAGCCTTTGACTCTAGAAGGCTTACGAGAAAGTTTTGTAGCAGCTCTTAGAGATGCTAGAAATTTAAATTGGAAACAATCCCTTATGGGAATTATTTAATCTAGTCAGGATCATGGTCCAGTTTATTTTAATGTTTATCCTAATTTGCAATTATCATTGTCTGATGTCAATATTTTAGATGCTTTAACTTTGAATGTTAAAACACATGGCTACAATTATGTACCAGGATCAGAGGTAACATGTATCTGTTACAAGATTTATTATAAACCTTTGTTTACGCTTAATCCTCACTGTAAAATGGTAGATAAACCTTCAAATGAAACAATTCTAATAGAAACTAATTTTAGTAAAGCTAATATTACAACTAGAAGAAAAATAAAATGGGAAGAAATTAATTTTCTAGAAAATTGGGTATTAGATAAAGCAAGCCCATCTCAACAATATATGGATAATAATCCAATAAATATTTCACAAACAAATGAAGGGTCAGTACAAATACAATTTGAAAATAATAAAATAAAATATGAACCCTCCTTATCAAAATCTGTGTCATCACACTATTATATTTCTCCTGTAGATTACACAGTTAGAAGTCCTTCTAGGGCATCAACATCTAGGACCAGGGAAGAATTTCCTGAAAGAAAAATAGATGAATTAAGAATAAACTCGGATAATATAGTTCGAGGAATTAGAATAGATCCGGAACTAACCGAATCAGAAATAAATTTTGTATAAATATGAATCAAAAAGAAAAATTAGATTTTACTACGGGATCACCGGTAAGAGAAGAAATCTCTAATGAATTTCTCCAACCCAAATGGGAATTATTTAGAACATGGTTTTTCAAATATTTTGAAAAAGCAGACAAAGAATTCTTTAGAAAAGAATATTACGATAAGCTAACTGAAAAACAAGAGATTATACCTTTTGTTCCATGGTTTATTGAAAAATATACTAATAGTATTATTTCTGTTATAGAAAGAAATTTTAATATTAATGGAAATATAGTTTCAAATGTTTTCCCTCCTACTAATGGTTTTAAAATAGAAAAACAAGGAGAAGGAAGGTATTGTCAAGCTTTTCAAAAACTTCTGGAAGGTGAAACCTTGCAGATAACAATTTCTTATATAAATGGTTTAATAAAACAATAAAATTATTTAAATCTTTATTTGATAATAATTGGAGAACAACTTCAGGATATTTCAAAGAAAATGGATAAAATATTATGCCATTTAAAAAAAAAACAATGTGTCATAATAAATGACCAGTCAAAAGATAAAGAGTATATTGCTACTCCGAGTATTCAATTACCTCCTAAGGTAAGAGATTTCAAAATGAAATCTGAAGAAAATTTAATGCAAACATTAAATGATTCAATCAATATTCTAAAACATATAAAAATAAATACATTAACGGATTTTGAAGATAGTCTAAAAGAAGAAGATTATAAGCAGAAATTTAATGATGAAATTATGAAGTTATCTAAGTTTGCTAATAAGCCAACTCTGAGGATGTATTACTATCCTAGGCCAACTCCATAGGATGTTCTAATAGAAGAACAGGAATATATAGTGAATAATTCGTATAGTGGAAAAATGATCTATGAATGGAACATAGATGGTCAAACAGAAGGTCAGATTTATAATACTATCCATAGAATGCTTATGTATAGCACTATTTGTCAGAATAATAGGAATACGACTAAGACAATAGCTCAGATGATTATATCAGGATTTACAGGCCAACTTAAAGGTTGGTGGGATAATTATCTATCAGATTCAGCTAGAGAAGAAATCCTCAATAGTACAAAAGAGGATAACGGTGTTGTAGATAACAACTCAGTTTATACTTTAATAGTTAAAATAATAGAACATTTTACAGGCAGACGGTCTGATAATTCAGCGAATATTAGGACTCTTCTACAAATCTTAAGTGTAGAACCCTAACATCTTTTAGGTGGTATAAAGATACTTTCCTATGTAGAGTAATGGAACTCCCTGAGTCTAATAGCTCACAATGGAAGTAAAAATTCATAGATGGCCTCCCTTATTTATTTGCAGAAAGGGTTAGAAATAACCTTAGAAAATGAGAAATTAGTATAAATTATGATGATTATACTTATGGCAAGTTAATAGGAACTTGTATTCAAGAAGGTTTAAATTTATGTAATGAAATTAAATTAAACCAACAAATTAAGAAACATTCTCTAAATTAGAAGAAACAATTAGGTGAATTCTGTAGTCAATTCGGTATAGAAGGAACCTCAAATAATTCTAAGAAAAGTAAAAAAATCTAATCCCTACCAACATCAAAAAAGACAAATGAAGAGGGAAGATAGAAAAAATAAAAGAATTCAAAAATACGAAGAACACAAACCTTCGTATAAGACATATAAGTCAAAATTGATTTGTAAAAAATGTGGTAAAATAGGTCATAGAGCAAGAACTTGCTGGGTTAGAAAAGAGCTTAATAACTTAGAAGATGAAGATTTAAAAAATAAAATATTCAAAAATATTATTAGAATCAGATTCTGAGTCTGATCAATCTTCAGATGAAGATTTAAATATATTAGAAAATAAAAGCTTATACTCTTCCTTTGAAGAATAAAACTGTTGCAAAAATAATTGCTGCAATAATACTTTAGAAGAAGAAGAAGAAAATATTTATCAAATAACTTCGCAATTTCAAAATATGGAAATAAATGTATTGACAAATGAAATAATTAAATTACTAAAAGTGGTAGATGATCCACAGATTAAAGAGAAGATAATCTCTTCATATATGGAAAAACAAGAAGAAGATCCTTCTTGTTCAAACATTAAAGATCCAAAACCTTTTTCTCTATCGGAATTAAAAATCCAATTAAATCAGAGAAATAAGGATAAAAACCTGTTGATATACAACAATTAAAAAAAAATTGATAATTTAAAATCAGAAGTAAAGATTTTACAACAAAATAATAAAGAACTAGATCATAGAATTATATGTCTAGAAAATGATAAATTAAATATACAACAAATAGAAGAATCAGAATTATATCTGAAAAATATAAGAGAAATTATTACTTCTCAAAAATGGCATGGAAAAATTAAACTACTAATAGGAAATGATTCATAATAGAAGTAATTGCACTCTTTGATAGAGGTGCAGATTTAAATTGTATACAGGAAGGATTAGTTCCTATGAAATACTATTATAAAACTACTCATACTCTCAGTCATGCTGGGAAAGGTAAATTATAAAATTCCTCAAGCTGTTATTTGACAAAATAATACCTGTATTAGTACAAGCTTTGTACTGGTAAAGAATCTTGGAAACCAAGTTATACTTGGAAGCCCTTTCTTTGATAAAATATTTCCTTTAAAAAATATAGACCGTACTGGAATAACTGGTACATATGAGGGAAAAGAGATTGTTTTTAAATTCATTTCTAATCCAATAACAAGAACATTAAATAATTTAAAAGATGAATTACTGAAAGCAAAAATAAATCAAATTAAATTTTTAAAAGAAGAAATATTTTCTTTAAATATTCAAGAAAGATTAAATAATCCAAAATTAGAAGAAAAGATTAAACTTATAGAACATCAATTCAGCTTACAAATATGTAACGATCATCCTAATGCTTTCTGGGATAGAAAGAAACAAATTGTTTCACTTCCATATGAAGAAAAGTTTAATAAAAATCAGATTCCGACCAAGGCCCGACCTTGTCAAATGAATTCTGAATATATGAAATTATGTAAACAAGAGATAAAATCTCTTTTAAACAAGAATTTAATAAGAAATTCAAAGTCTCCATGGTAATGTACAGCCTTTTATGTTAATAAACATTCTGTGACATCCGGTAATTTTCCGTTACCAAACTCCGTTTGTTCCGTTAACTCTTGCATACACGTGTCGGGAGCACACACTAGTTGTCGTTGAACGTTGGTGACATAATAATAATTAATAATGTTAAACAATAATTTCTATGTTGATTATTAGTTGTGATTATGTGATTTAAATGTTTATTGTGAATTTTATCGCGTAACGTGGAAACATGTGTATTTAATTCGTGGATTGTGTGACTAGTAAAGATAAAGCATATAATTGTTATTACTAGTTCATGTGTTTATTATTTTGGTTAAAAACATCTTAAAAGGGTGTTAAAAGCTTAATTTTATAAAATTACAAATTATAAGGGTTAAAAGGGTAATTATGAGTAATTAAAATAAAAAAAAACCCAACCCTAGCCCCCACACCATTCTCGGCCGCGATCATCACCTCCACACACACACACCTGCGAATTCAACCTAGAACAAGCAATTGTGCTTCGGTTTTGGTCGATTCCAAGAACTACAACACGTTAGAGGCTTCAATTCTCATCCATTACGTGATTAAAGGTTAGTTTCTTTGTGGTTTTCATGGATTTTTAGTCTTGGCCGAACCCTAGTTCGAAACCTGCAATTGAAGGTCGATTCTTGTTTGTTTGGTGATGTTAATATGTTAGTTGGATTGTATATATGCTAGTTAACGTTGATTATGCAAGAAAGTTTGGATTTTGGTTGTTCACATGATCATCTTTGGCCGAGAGGGAGGCGATTTTGGATCAAATTGGATGTTGAATGTTGGTTGTTTGATGTTGTAATGATGCTAGTTAGGTTGTATGCATATTGGTTAACGTCGATTTTGCAAGAAAGCTTCGATTTTGATTTATGGTTCATAGGTTACTAATAATAGTAACTTTATTTTGCATGAATTGATGATTGGATGATGTATGATTGTTATGGATGTGTTTGTGATGATGATTAGATGCTAAGTTGATGTTATGAACAATTGAAAATCAAGAAGATGTGTTATAGTTCATACATTGCTAAAAATAGTAACTTTTGGTGTTGAATGTTGATGAATCATGATGATTAAGTGTTGTTGATCATGTTTAGATGTTGTCATGGACTTGAATTGGTATATAATTGATGAATTCATGAATGTAGTGTGAGTTTGATGAATTTGGGATGAACTTTCCCAAAAGGGAAACTTTAATTGTGCAAATCCTTGAATTGGATGATTTGAGCATGTTTGGGATATTAGGATCATGCTAGTGTGTTCATGGATGGTTTCTAAGGTGATTAAATGTGTTGTTTAGGTTATATGAATGTTGATTTGGTTTGTTACCTGTTTTGGCCTGTTGTGATTCGCATGACTTGTATGACAATTGGTTGTATGATGATCTAGGTAGTACATGTGGTTAATGATGTGCTATATGTAATCAAGTTGTATGTTGATCATGTATGACATACTGTTGTGTTAGTATTAACGAATTATCACCTATAATGTCACCAACGGGTCAAACGGGTCAACTGGGTCAAATGTGTCTTGTCTTTCTTAAACCTTGAGTTCCTTGGTTTGTAGAGCACTTAGGGTTTCGTGTTGATTTTGTATACACGTACTTATGTACTCTTGTGTTCTAGGTGACCTTTGAAGGTTGTCTTTTTCTTTCAAGTTAAGCTCTAAGTTAATTCTTGCGCGTATCAGGTGAGTTCTTGCCCCACTCATTTTACATCATCTCTTTTGGGGGAGATAGCATACTGTTGATCACAAACGCTTTTATTTATGAGTGTGTATAATATTGATATAGTGTTGTTTACCATGGAAAGTCCTCACACTTTCGGATTGTTAATATTGAATAGCGGGGAAATCTTGGGTAGTACTACTGGGTCTGACGAGCCCCACCTGTGCGACTCGAGGTCAAACGGGTGCAATTTTGTCCTAACACATATTCGTCACGACCTGGTAAGTCGTGACGGGAGGCAACAAACGTAACACAGTCAGCTTCGATCGCGAAATCACTATGATTAATATTTTTATGTTAATAGACTAGCTATCTATTGCAATACACTACTTATGCTCTGGAAACTGTTGATTGGTTTATATTTTAACGCAAACTCTTGAACTCACCAACCATGTGTTGACTTGTTTAGTATGCTATTCTCAGGTTAAGGTTGCCAGTTGCCTAGGAGCACGCACACCAGCATCGTTGAGTTGTCTACATTGTTTGTTTACACATTTGGGTTTATTTTCCTATTAAACATTTGTGTTTGGGGCGCGTATGTTTTGCGCATTCTCTTTACATACTACTTGTTTTGAGTTTTCTAGTTTTAAAAACGCTTCCGCAGTATTTTAAACGTTAACTCTGGTTTTGTTTATTTATCATATAGAGTCGTTCTTGGTAACTAATGACTGAGATCCTGGTATGTCACGCGCCTCGCGGTAAAACCCCGCTCGCGGATTTTGAGGGTGTGACAGATTGGTATCAGAGCCATTGGTTATAGGGAACTAGGTTGCATACACACACTAGACTATAACCGCACAGTTGTTAGTTACTTATCGCTTACTCTCCTTACTGTATACTCATTGGCATACGCAACACGTACTTCGCAGCATGGCATCGTCGTCCAGAAATTTAGGCAAGAGACCTGCACGATCTGAGTCACCTCCTACTTCTCCCGTACCGGATAGGGGATTTAACTGGCCTCGACATCCTTATCCTCCTAGCGAGATAGACTGGGATCAGCCTTTCATACCTCCTGAGCTCGATCCTCCGCGTAACTGGGATTTCTACCCCACTTACATAAACCGTATGGCTTATAGAGAACGCGTACCACCAGTAGCACCTACACGACCTAGGACTAGGTCATCAACCGCCTCTACTTTGCCTACACTTCCTACTTTGAGCATCCCTCTGGAGCAGGCATTTGCAGCCCTAGTAGCCACACTGGACACAGAGCGACAGCGGATTAGAGGACTCACTGATGAGAACTCTGCATTACGATCTGAGATGCGTCAGCTGCGTTACCAGGTAGATACGCTTCAGGAGCGACTTTCGATGGCCATTGGTGGACATCATACTCTGGCAGGCAACGTGGTAGCACTTAGTGAGCGCATGGACGCACAGGATCACCATAATATGGAGATCGATAATAGGTTTGCTGAGTTAGAGGCACAGCTAGCAGCACTCCAGATTGCTGAAGCTCCTGCACCTTTGGTGGACCCTGATGAGGAAGACCCAGAAGAAGAACCCGAGGAAGCCCCCGAAGAAGAACCAGTAGAGATGGATGAGGACAGTGACGGATCTGACGTACTGGACTGATCCTACCTTTTAAATGACTTAGACTATGTAGTGTTTCTTTTCTTTGAAACCTATGTGGGAAGGGTTGTTTCCCACCCAACTGACAAACTTAAATTTTGACATTGATGGAATATTTTGTGACTCAATTGCAAATTATTTATCTTTGATTATTATTTCTGTTATAAATGTTGTGGTTGTGGTGAATGCATTATTTCTTATTGTTTACTGTACCTTGATGAGATTAATGTGTTGGATGTTACTCATTATTGTAATTGTGAATTTTAAAGTGAAATATGGACGCACGTGGACGAGGACGTGGGCGTGGTCGTGGACGTGGCGCCGGAGGCCGTGGAGCCGGAGCCATAAACATGACGCCTGCGGAATTGGCGGCATTAATTAATGAACATGTTCAGGCGGCAGTGGCTGCTGCCCAACCGGGACAACCAGCAGGTAAATGATAACAAGAGGTTAAACTGATTATCCTAGTTATTTGTCTAGGATATCTGACTAATGTTTGGGTTGTCAAAACAGGACCACCACCATGTACCTACAAGTCCTTCATGGACTGTAAACCCCATACCTACAGCGGGACGGAAGGAGCTGTAGGGCTTGTAAGGTGGTTTGAGAAGACAGAGTCTGTCTTTGCGAAATGCAACTGCCCGCCTGCTGATCAGGTGAAGTATGCCACCGGGACATTGGAAGGCGCAGCACTTTCCTGGTGGAATGCCCAGGTACAAATGCTGGGTCAAGCCATGGCCAATGAACTACCTTGGGATGAATTCAAAGAAATCATGACTGAAGAATATTGCCCCCGGAATGAAGTGCAGAAACTGGAGATTGAGTTCTGGCAACTCAAAATGCAAGGCTCAGAAATTGAAGCCTACACGACTCGTACTCATGAGTTAGCCACTTTATGCCCAGGGATGGTGAATGAAATGCACAAGAGGGTGGAGCATTATATACGGGGATTGGTGCCTGAAATTCAAAGTATGGTAACTGCTTCTAACCCCACTACCATACAACAAGCTATCCGAACAGCCCACAGGCTGACTGACCAGGCAGTTGAGCAAGGTCGGTTACCTAAACGGGGTGCGGTGGCAAGCGTGCCCGACCAGAAACGCAAGTGGGATGGTTCAAGCAACAAGGGATCGTCATCCAGTAGCCAATCTCAACCTCAACAACAGCAGCAAAGTCAGCAACAGCAACGGAAGTTCGATAACAACCGAAGCTTCAACCAGGCGCACTCAAATCAAGGACCCGGCGGGTATGGTGGAAGACTGCCGAAGTGCAACCGGTGTAACTACCACCATGTGGGTCGGTGTGATAACTTCAAGTGTCAACGTTGTGGGAAGATTGGTCATGCAGCCAAAGACTGTCGGGGTGAACTGATGAGAAAGCCACAACAATCACAAGAAACTCCGAAAGGTTGTTTTGAATGCGGAAAAGAAGGCCATTACAAACGCAACTGTCCCCAGCTTAAGAGGAATGGTAATGGTAACAACAACAATGGGAACAACAACAATAATAACAATGGCAACAACAATAACAACAACAATGGTAATGGCAACAACAATGGAGGCAATAACAACAATGGAGCCAAAGGAAGAGCCTTCGTCATTGGCTCAGGTGAGGCTCTAAACGACCCTACAACAGTAACTGGTAAATTTTCGGTTAATGGTTGTTTTGCTACTGTATTATTCGATACCGGAGCCGATAGAAGTTTCGTGTCCACTAGGTTCTGTAGTCTTTTAAGTGATATGCCCTCAGCCTTAGAATCTAAATACACCGTGGAGTTAGCTAACGGCACACAGATTCACGTAACGCATATTCTTAGAGACTGCAAGATAGAGCTTGCTGGTCATACATTCACCATAGATCTCATGCCTGTTACACTAGGAAGTTTCGATGTGGTAGTAGGCATGGATTGGCTTTCCGATAAACAAGCAGAAGTCATATGCCACGAGAAGATCATACGGATTCCCCTTGGTGAAGAAGTCCTTACGGTCAGAGGTGATAGGAGTGGTGCGGTGATAGGCATCATCTCGTTTATGAAGGCACAAAAGTTGTTACGAAAGGGTCGACTAGCCATATTAGCACTCGTCACAGATAAACAGACTGAGGAAAAGAAGATAGAGGATATCCCCGTAGTTCGTGAGTTTCTCGAGGTGTTTCCGGAAGACCTTCCTGGATTACCGCCTCATCGTCAAGTTGAATTCCAGATTGAGTTGACTCCAGGAGCCGCTCCAATTGCGAGAGCACCGTACCGGTTAGCTCCGAACGAACTGCAGGAATTATCCGCTCAACTACAAGAGTTGTTGGATAAAGGGTTCATCCGACCGAGTTCGTCGCCCTGGGGAGCGCCAGTTCTATTTGTGAAGAAGAAGGATGGTACATTTCGAATGTGCATTGACTATAGGGAACTGAACAAGGTTACTATCAAGAATAGATATCCCTTACCTCGTATCGATGATTTGTTTGATCAACTGCAAGGATCAAGCTATTACTCTAAGATTGATCTGAGGTCTGGGTATCATCAGCTGAGAGTTCGAGAAGAGGACATCTCGAAGACTGCTTTCCGTACACGATATGGTCACTATGAATTTTTGGTCATGCCATTTGGGTTGACGAATGCACCAGCAGTATTCATGGACCTCATGAATCGCGTGTGCAAACCCTATCTTGATCAGTTTGTTATCGTCTTTATTGATGACATACTGATATACTCAAGGACCGAGGAAGAACATGAGAAGCACTTACGTTTAATCTTGGAATTACTTAGAAAGGAACAACTGTACGCAAAGTTTTCTAAGTGTGATTTCTGGATACGTGAGGTACAATTCTTGGGTCATATTGTCAACGAGAAGGGAATACATGTTGATCCTGCTAAGATTGAAGCGATAAAGAATTGGTCTGTTCCTAAGACACCGAGTGAGATACGACAATTCCTTGGATTAGCGGGATATTATCGACGATTCATTGAAGGATTCTCTAAGATTGCACAACCTCTCACAGCCTTGACTCACAAGGGAACACGTACAAATGGGGTGAGAGTCAGGAAACTGCTTTTCAGTTGCTGAAACATAAATTGTGTAGCGCACCAATATTAGCGTTACCGGATGGTAGTGATGACTTCGTAGTCTACTGCGATGCGTCTATTCAAGGACTTGGATGCGTCCTGATGCAGCGGGATAAAGTGATAGCTTACGCCTCTAGACAATTGAAGATTCATGAGAAGAACTATACCACCCATGACTTGGAACTGGGTGCGGTAGTTTTTGCCTTAAAGATCTGGAGACATTACTTGTACGGTACCAAATGCACCATCTACACCGATCACAAGAGTCTTCAGCACATCTTTGAGCAAAAGGAGTTGAACATGAGGCAAAGACGCTGGGTGGAATTGTTAAACGACTATGATTGTGCTATTAAGTACCACCCAGGGAAAGCAAATGTAGTTGCTGATGCGCTGAGTAGAAAAGAGACTGCTAAACCTCGACGTGTGCGAGCTCTGCAACTAACGATTAGTACGCAATTACCTGAACAAATCCGTGATGCTCAAACTGAAGCTCTGAAGGTAGAAAATATGAGTTTAGAAGGGTTGCGAGGAATGGAAAAGCAATTGGAAGTAAAAGCGGATGGAATTCGTTATTCATGGATAGATATGGGTACCTCTACATGGAAATCTGAGAGATTTGGTCATGAGTGAGGCTCATAAGTCCAAGTATTCTATACATCCTGGATCTGACAAGATGTACCACGATTTGAAGGCGCACTATTGGTGGCCTAACATGAAAGCAGATGTAGCTACTTATGTGAGCAAGTGTTTGACCTGCTCGAAGGTTAAAGTGGAGTATCAGAAACCATCTGGTCTGCTACAACAACCCGAGATCCCTATGTGGAAGTGGGATCAAATATCAATGGATTTTATTACTAAGTTACCTCGTACTTCTACGGGTTGTGATACAATATGGGTTATCGTGGATCGATTAACAAAATCTGCTCATTTCCTAGCGATAAAGGAAACAGATAAGATGGAGAAGTTAACCCGACTTTATCTGAAGGAGATCGTTTCGAGGCATGGAGTACCGATCTCAATTATTTCTGATCGCGATTCTCGTTTCACATCACACTTCTGGCAGTCGTTGCAGAAAGCTTTAGGTACGCGATTGGATATGAGTACTGCTTATCATCCACAGACTGATGGTCAAAGCGAGCGTACTATACAGACTTTGGAGGATATGTTACGTGCTTGTGTGATTGACTTCGGGAATAACTGGGAAGTTCACCTACCATTGGTGGAATTTTCTTACAACAACAGTTATCACACTAGCATAAAGGCAGCACCTTTTAAAGCTTTATATGGGAGAAAGTGTAGATCGCCAGTTTGCTGGGCTGAAATTGGTGATAGTCAATTAACGGGTCCCGAGTTAGTACACGAGACAACTGAGAAGATTGTTCAGATAAGAAACCGCATGGCCGCAGCGCGAGACACACAGAAAAGCTATGCTGACAAACGACGAAAACCTTTGGAATTTCAGATAGGTGACAAAGTTTTGTTAAAAGTCTCACCATGGAAAGGCGTAGTTCGGTTTGGTAAGCGAGGAAAGCTAAATCCGAGATATGTTGGACCATTTGAGATAGTGGAAAGAATTGGTCCAGTAGCTTATCGACTAGCCTTACCTGATTCATTGAGTGGAATCCATGATGTATTCCATGTTTCAAACCTAAAGAAATGTTTAACGGATGAAACGATGGTCGTACCACTGGAAGAAGTTCAAGTAGATGAACAACTACGCTTCATTGAGGAACCGGTCGAGGTGATGGATCGTGAGGTGAAAACGCTTAAGCAAAGCAAGATACCCATCGTCAAAGTTCGTTGGAACTCGAGACGTGGACCAGAATTCACGTGGGAACGTGAAGACCAAATGAAGCTTAAGTACCCTCAGCTATTCGAAAGGACGATGCCAGCCGGCGAAGGTACTATTAAATTTCGGGACGAAATTTCTTTCAACATGGGGATGATGTGACAACTCATCCAAAACTCACACGATTTCGATTTCCTTGTGCCAATGCAGTAGACCAGTGATGGACACTCACCATGTAACGCAATTTTCGGGACGAAAATTCTTTCAACATGGGGATAATGTGACATCCGGTAATTTTCCGTTACCAAACTCCGTTTGTTCCGTTAACTCTTGCATACACGTGTCGGGAGCACACACTAGTTGTCGTTGAACGTTGGTGACATAATAATAATTAATAATGTTAAACAATAATTTCTATGTTGATTATTAGTTGTGATTATGTGATTTAAATGTTTATTGTGAATTTTATCGCGTAACGTGGAAACGTGTGTATTTAATTCGTGGATTGTGTGACTAGTAAAGATAAAGCATATAATTGTTATTACTAGTTCATGTGTTTATTATTTTGGTTAAAAACATCTTAAAAGGGTGTTAAAAGCTTAATTTTATAAAATTACAAATTATAAGGGTTAAAAGGGTAATTATGAGTAATTAAAATAAAAAAAAAACCCAACCCTAGCCCCCCACACCATTCTCGGCCGCGATCATCACCTCCACACACACACACCTGCGAATTCAACCTAGAACAAGCAATTGTGCTTCGGTTTTGGTCGATTCCAAGAACTACAACACGTTAGAGGCTTCAATTCTCATCCATTACGTGATTAAAGGTTAGTTTCTTTGTGGTTTTCATGGATTTTTAGTCTTGGCCGAACCCTAGTTCGAAACCTGCAATTGAAGGTCGATTCTTGTTTGTTTGGTGATGTTAATATGTTAGTTGGATTGTATATATGCTAGTTAACGTTGATTATGCAAGAAAGTTTGGATTTTGGTTGTTTTCACATGATCATCTTTGGCCGAGAGGGTGAGGCGATTTTGGATCAAATTGGATGTTGAATGTTGGTTGTTTGATGTTGTAATGATGCTAGTTAGGTTGTATGCATATTGGTTAACGTCGATTTTGCAAGAAAGCTTCGATTTTGATTTATGGTTCATAGGTTACTAATAATAGTAACTTTATTTTGCATGAATTGATGATTGGATGATGTATGATTGTTATGGATGTGTTTGTGATGATGATTAGATGCTAAGTTGATGTTATGAACAATTGAAAATCAAGAAGATGTGTTATAGTTCATACATTGCTAAAAATAGTAACTTTTGGTGTTGAATGTTGATGAATCATGATGATTAAGTGTTGTTGATCATGTTTAGATGTTGTCATGGACTTGAATTGGTATATAATTGATGAATTCATGAATGTAGTGTGAGTTTGATGAATTTGGGATGAACTTTCCCAAAAGGGAAACTTTAATTGTGCAAATCCTTGAATTGGATGATTTGAGCATGTTTGGGATATTAGGATCATGCTAGTGTGTTCATGGATGGTTTCTAAGGTGATTAAATGTGTTGTTTAGGTTATATGAATGTTGATTTGGTTTGTTACCTGTTTTGGCCTGTTGTGATTCGCATGACTTGTATGACAATTGGTTGTATGATGATCTAGGTAGTACATGTGCTTAATGATGTGCTATATGTAATCAAGTTGTATGTTGATCATGTATGACATACTGTTGTGTTAGTATTAACGAATTATCACCTATAATGTCACCAACGGGTCAAACGGGTCAACTGGGTCAAATGTGTCTTGTCTTTCTTAAACCTTGAGTTCCTTGGTTTGTAGAGCACTTAGGGTTTCGTGTTGATTTTGTATACACGTACTTATGTACTCTTGTGTTCTAGGTGACCTTTGAAGGTTGTCTTTTTCTTTCAAGTTAAGCTCTAAGTTAATTCTTGCGCGTATCAGGTGAGTTCTTGCCCCACTCATTTTACATCATCTCTTTTGGGGGAGATAGCATACTGTTGATCACAAACGCTTTTATTTATGAGTGTGTATAATATTGATATAGTGTTGTTTACCATGGAAAGTCCTCACACTTTCGGATTGTTAATATTGAATAGCGGGGAAATCTTGGGTAGTACTACTGGGTCTGACGAGCCCCACCTGTGCGACTCGAGGTCAAACGGGTGCAATTTTGTCCTAACACATATTCGTCACGACCTGGTAAGTCGTGACGGGAGGCAACAAATGTAACACAGTCAGCTTCGATCGCGAAATCACTATGATTAATATTTTTATGTTAATAGACTAGCTATCTATTGCAATACACTACTTATGCTTTGGAAACTGTTGATTGGTTTATATTTTAACGCAAACTCTTGAACTCACCAACCATGTGTTGACTTGTTTAGTATGCTATTCTCAGGTTAAGGTTGCCAGTTGCCTAGGAGCACGCACACCAGCATCGTTGAGTTGTCTACATTGTTTGTTTACACATTTGGGTTTATTTTCCTATTAAACATTTGTGTTTGGGGCGCGTATGTTTTGCGCATTCTCTTTACCTACTACTTGTTCTGAGTTTTCTAGTTTTAAAAACGCTTCCGCAGTATTTTAAACGTTAACTCTGGTTTTGTTTATTTATCATATAGAGTCGTTCTTGGTAACTAATGACTGAGATCCTGGTATGTCACGCGCCTCGCGGTAAAACCCCGCTCGCGGATTTTGAGGGTGTGACACATTTTGAACAAGAAAGAGGTACACCAAGGTTAGTAATTAACTACAAACCACTAAATAAAGTATTAAAATGGATTAAGTATCCTATACCTAATAAGAAAAATTTATTAGACAAATTATACGAGTCAAATATATTTTCTAAATTTGATTTAAAGTCATGATACTGGCAAATTCAAATTGAAGAAAAAGACAAGTATAAAACTGCTTTTACAGTACCTGTTGGGCATTACAAATGGAATGTTATGCCATTTGGTTTAAAAAATGCACCATCAGAATTCCAAAACATTATGAATGACATTTTCATTCCTTACAGTGAATTCATTATTGTTTATATTGATGATATCCTTGTATTTTCAAAGGATATTGAAACTCATTTTAAACATTTAGATATATTCAAAAATATGATTTTAAAAAATGGTTTAGTTATATCTAGACCAAAAATGTTACTTTTTCAAACTAAAATTAGATTTTTAGGTCATAACATTAACCAAGGAAATAATTCCATCGAATTTGCATCCAAATTTCCAGATGAGATTTTCGATAAAACTCAATTGCAAAGATTTCTTGGAAGTTTAAATTACATTCTTCCTTATTATAAAAATTTAGCAGAAGATACTGCTTTACTATACGATAGGCAAAGGAAAAATCCTAAGCCATGGTCTATTGATCATACTAAAGCAGTTCAAAAGATTAAGCAAAAGGTTCAAAACCTTCCCTGCTTAATGATAGCAAACCCAGAATGGGAAAAGATTGTTGAAACTGATGCCTCAGATATAAGGTATGGAGGTATATTAAAACAAATATCTCCAATTAATAAACAAGAATATCTTGTTAGGTTTCATTCTGGAAAATGGAATGAAAACCAAAAGAATTATGCAACTGTTGCAAAAGAGATTCTTGCAATAGTTAAATGTGTTTTAAAATTTCAAGACGATTTATTCAATAAGAAATTTATAATTAAAACTGACTGCAATGCAGCTAAATACATGTTTAATAAAGATTTTAAACATGATGTTTCTAAGCAGATGTTTTCCAGATGGCAATCTCATCTCGCACCTTTTGATTTTGAAATAATTTAAAAAAAGGGACTGATAATAGTTTTCTTGATTTTCTTACCAGAGAATATTTACATTAATGAGTCACTCAAAAGGAGTCTTGTGTATATCAATGTCTACAATTATTGAAAAAAGATTTGATATTCAGATTGAATTAATAGGATTGTATAATAATATCCAAGAAATAAAAGAAATCACATATATATCAGACAAAGCAAAAAATTATGCTATTAAACACATTGAATATTGGATAAGATCCTTAAATAAACAACTAAAGGATCTAAAATATAAAGAAATAATACTTTCTTGTGGATAAATATTTTAATCCTTATGTTTAAGTTTTCAGGAATGATCCCCTGGGAAAGGGGAAGGGGTCGTGGAAGATCTTCCTCTTATAGAGGAAGAGGAGCATAAAGGATTATCCATCAAATGGGTAATAAAAAGCTTATAGCTATGGATAATGCATCATATGCATCATCCTCTTCAAAACTGTAACACCCGAAAAATTTTAAAAGACAAGAAAGAAGGAATAAATGTGTATAAAAGAAAGAAAACACAATTTAACCCAAGTTGAGGGGCTAAATGTGTCAAAAGGACAAAAATAATAAAAGTGGGTGCATAAAGTGGGCATGGCCGCCCACACTTCTCTGCATATCTTCTTTTCACCGGATTTTCTAGAGAGAGAAAGAGCAGAGTTCGGATTTTGAAGAAGGAAGAACAAGAAAGCGAATTCAAGGTAAGAATTCATCATTTTAAGTTGTTCTTAGCCGGCCTATGCCTCGGTTGTATGCTTATGTGTTTGTTTGTGTGTTTGGGCTGTGTGATTTGGTGGTTTTTAGGTGTTTGAACTCATTTGCAAACAGGTTTGAAGAAGTCATACTCGAAGGTTGTCAAAGGTGAGTTCTAGAACCTCCTTTTTACATGTTTTAACTGATTTTGGGGCTGGAAATGCATGTATGTATGTTTTTACGAAAATGGGTTTTGTACCCGTATGAATATGTATGTGTGATTGTGGGTGGGTTATGATTTGGGTGATTTATGATGTTATGATGATGCCATGTTCATGTTATGATGCTTAGAATGCTAGAACTAAGTTAGAACATGATGAATTGATGATTTGGGATTGATTATGATGTTATTAATATGTGTTGGTTGCCCATGCGCCTGAAATTGGCCCATGTACCCAACGGTCAAATTTTCTAAGTGTAGTCCCATGCGCCCAAAACCCATGCGCCCGAATAGTATCCATGCGCCTAGAATAGGCTGAATTTGGCTAAGTGTTCCATGCGCCCAAAACTGCCCATGCGCCTAGGCACTCATGCGCCTGCATAGTGCCCATGCGCCTAGAAATTTGCCCGGAAGCCTAAGTGTTGGGTCATGAGCCCAAATAGTGCCCATGCGCCTGAAAGTTCGCCATGCGCCTAAGTGTTCCCATGCGCCCAGAAGGCCATGCGCCTGCATAGTGCTCATGCGCCTATGCCTTAGAATATTTTCTGAAGTTTTGGGGAAAATGTAAAGTGTAGGCTTTGATTTGGGAGGTTCCCGGGGGTGATGTAAGTTGACTTATGATGTCATATGTGATGTGATGATGCTATGTATGATATGGTTATATTTATGTTATGTTCCTTATTATGTATGTTTATTTTTCCATGGCTTTACGTGGTATGATTATGAAAAGTAAATGGAAAGTATTATATAACGTAAAGCGGAAGATAATGAAAAAGGGAACATAAGGAATGAATGAATGCATGCATTAATGAATGAAAGTAATGAAAGTCTTACAAGCAATGAATGGAGGTTCACACCCAATGAAGGGTGTTAGCTCAACTGTGTGCGAGTTAGCTACCCCGGAAGGATGCACACTAGGGGTCTAATCTTTGTGATTGACCATATGCATGGGACCCTTGCCGCTTGCCCTAGGTACTGGAGTCAGCTTCATGCATAATGTTCGTGGTCTATGATAGACCTCAGGCCCAGTAACCAGCTTCGTGCATAATGTTCGGGGTATAGCACATGGCATTGGTCCGGAATGAAAGATGAATGATAATGATGTGTGTACTTGCCCCAGGCCCTTAAGTCAGCTTCGTGCACAACGTTTGGGGTACAGTACATGTCATCGGAAGTTAATGAGTGTACATATAGTACGGAATGAAAGATAACGAATGATAAAGATGACGTACGAGGATGAATGAACGGAAGTCAACGAATGACGATGAAAGATAATAATAAATTATTATCTATGTGTACGTATGTTGTATGATAGCGTATGAAAGTAAAGAAAGAATGGTTTTAAATGAAAGAAAAGTATTTTATTTTATAAAACTAGAACTCACTCAGCAACGCTGACTTTTATGTGATTCCAGTTGGCAGGTAATGTTGCTGAGGATGGCATGGGGCAGCTACTTGGATTATTTTGGATGGCGTCCGTTGTTTAGATTATAATGTTTTTGTGATGTAATGCAATGAGTAATATTTTGAAATCTGTCAACGATGTATTATTTTGCAAAAGCAATTATATATATATGAAATGGTTTGTTTAAAAGAATTCCTCTGCAATGTTTTAGAAATTGTAATGGTAAATTATATGTTTTACGTGCGATGATTGTCCAACTGTGAGCGTCCCGGGATCGGGGCCTTACAAAAACCTCAATTTGATGAAAAAACTTTTAAAGAGTTTTTAGCCTATATAGCAGCTCAAAGTCAAACCTTTGAGGAAACAGCATCATATGCTCAAGCTGCTAGTGAAAATGATGATGAAAACTGGATTCATAATCCAAAAAAGGATGTTATGCTCCTTCTTGATCACAAAGATAAAAAACGGAGTGGTCAACCTTGGTTTATAATCAAGAGATATTTTGATACTGGATTCTATCCAACTGAGACTTATAAGTCCAGAACATATTATGAGGAAATCCTTAAAGCCACAAATTGTGAGCTTACCCATTATACTGGGGGCAATAAAACAATAAGTTTTAGCAAAATAATAATCAAACTGATCATATCTGTTGAAAATTAGGGAATATCTCCATTAAAAGACAGGGAAATTCTACACCCTGAAATAAAAACTCCCATTAGATATAACTATTGGGATTATGTGAATGCCTTTCATAAAGGATTCCTATTTGAAAACCAAAATTATAAACATTCTTGGTTTACTAAAATATTCTCTAAAGCATATGAATCGGATATTCCGATTTAGTTTTATAAATGGTTGCAGTCATACGGTCCATCAGTGAATATCTTTAATAAAGATTCTCAAGGGTTTAAAACCTTATACACCCAATGGGTGGAGTTATCTCCTGCCTTAATAGAGGCACAACATGATAACAATTTTATTGAGGGAATGGCCTCACTACACTTCTTTGTCCAATTCAGTATTCCCTTGATATGGAAGTGGTTACCAGAAACTGGTTATACCAGTGAAAATATGTTCTGCTTAAAAAGAACATATATGACAAAATTCTGGAAACAAATGATGAAGATTGAAGACGGCAAGATTAAATGCCAAGATACACTAGATCATATTCAACAAACGATTGAATTATATCAACAACAAAAAGAAAACCAACACCAGAGGGAATCTCTTAGTCCGTTCCAACATATTATTAGAAAATTACAAATGACTACAGGTACTGAAAATCTCAGCCAATAACAACTTTTACATCAATATATGGAAGAAGTTAGAAAAGATATAGATAAACATTTCAAGAAAAATGAAGCTTCATCAAGCTCAAGAATGTCTGTATCAGACTCTTCTCAAATAGGGGAAGATACTCAGCTGTATCAAGACAGTCAAGAAGAAGACAAGTCTATGGATGATGAGACTTATGCCAAAATGATGGCAGAGTTAGAGGAAGAATTCGGTCAGGTTGATACACCAGAAAAAACAAAAAACAAAAGAACACAATAGGCCCTACAAGGAAGAAAAGAAGGATCAATAATTCACCTTCATAATTGGCCGACAACATTTTTTGTCTGAACGTTACATTATTGTAACTTTACTATTCACTTTTTGACTTATTGTATGATAATGAGTCAGACGCAATTATAGGCGAATATTAGCTGTAATATTTGGTGCTAAAATCCCTATATAAAGGGACTTAGTGTGTAGTAATCGGCACCGGTTTTCACAACCACTCCTCTCTTCTCTTGTACTCTCTTGTAAAAATATTTCAGCAATAATATTTGAAGTTTTAAAGTTTCAAGAATCAAGCCTTTAAGTTCTGGTAATTTTCATTCTTTTATATTTATAATTATGTATGATCGCCTCACTTAGAGGCTAAACCTCTAAGTGTTGAAACATCACCATGCTCAACAGATTATCATCATAAAAAAGAGATCTTAAAACCCAGATAAAGGTGAAAATTTAAGAGGAATCGTGGGATAGGGTTTTAAGATCTGGGTTTTAAGATAATTTTCATTCTTTATCTGGGTTTTAAGATCTCTTTTTTATTATGATAATCTGTTGAGCATGGTGATGTTTCAACACTTAGAGGTTTAGCCTCTAAGTGAGGCGATCATACATAATTATAAATATAAAAGAATGAAAATTACCAGAACTTAAAGGCTTGATTCTTGAAACTTTAAAACTTCAAATATTATTGCTGAAATATTTTTACAAGAGAGTACAAGAGAAGAGAGGAGTGGTTGTGATACCATAAAAGGCAGGACCTTATATGGAAAAATAGAGGAAAACCATAAAACTAAGACAATAGCTCAGATGATTATATCCGGATTTACAAGCCAACTTAAAGGTTGGTGGGATAATTATCTATTAGATTCAGATAGAAAAGAAATCCTTAATAGTACAAAGAGGTTAATGGTGTTGTAGATAACAACTCAGTTTACTTTAATAGTTAATATAATAGAACATTTTACAGGCAGATGGTCTGATAATTCAGAGAATATTAGGACTCTTCTACAAAATCTAAGTGTAGAACCCTAACATCTTTTAGGTGGTATAAAGATACTTTCCTAAGCAGAGTAATGGAACTTCCTGAGTCTAATAGCTCACATTGGAAGTCAAAATTCGTAGATGGCCTCCCTTATTTATTTGCAGAAAGGTTAGAAATAACCTTAGAAAAGGAGGAATAAGTATAAATTATGATGATTATACTTATGGCAAGTTAATAGGAACTTGTATTCAAGAAGGTTTAAATTTATGTAATGAAATTAAATTAAACCAACAAATTAAAAAACATTCTTTGAATGAGATGAAACAATTAGGTGAATTCTGTAGTCAATTTTGTATAGAAGGAACCTCAAGTAATTCTAGGAAGATTAAAAAATCTAATCCCTACCAACATCAGAAGAGAAAAAGGAAAAGGGAAGATAGAAAGAATAAAAGAATTCAAAAATACGAGGAAAATAAACCTTCGTATAAGACATATACGTAAAAATTAATCTGCAAGAAATGCGGAAAAATAGGTCATAGAGCAAGAACTTGCTGGGTTAGAAAGAAGCTTAATAAGCTAGAAGATAAAGAATTAAAAAATCAAATATCAAAAATACTATTAGAATCAGATGCTGAATCTGATCAATCTTTAGATGAAGATTTAAATATTTTAGAAAATAAAAGTTTATACTCTTCCTCTGAAGAAGAAAACTGTTGCAAAAACAATTGCTATAATAATACTTCAGAATAGGAAGAAGAGAAGATTTATCAGATAATTTCTAATTCCAAAATATGGAAATAAATATATTAACAAGTGAGATAATTAAATTATTAAAAGTGGTAGATGATCCACAGATTAAAGGGAAAATAATCTCTTCATATATGGAAAAACAAGAAGAAGGTCCTTATTGTTCGAATCAAAAACCATTTTCTCTGGCGGAATTAAAAATTCAATTAAATTAGAGAAATAAATATAAAAAACCCGTTGATATACAACAATAAAAGAAAGAAATTGATAATTTAAAATCAGATATAAAAATTTTACAACAAAATAATAAAGAGTTAGATAATAGAATAATATGTCTAGAAAAAGATAAATTAAATATACAACCAATAGAAGAATCAGAATTATATCTGAAAAATATAAGAGAAATTATTACTTCTCAAAAATGGCATGGAAAAATTAAACTATTAATAGGAAATGACTTCTTAATAGAAGTAATTGCACTCTTTGATAGTTGTGCAGATTTAAATTGCATACAGGAAGGATTAATTCCTACGAAATACTATTGTAAAACTACCCATACTCTCAGTCATGCTGGGAAAGGTAAATTAGAGGTAAATTATAAAATCCCTCAAGCTTTTATTTGCCAAAATAATACCTGTATTAGTACAAGCTTTGTACTGGTAAAGAATCTTGGAAACCAAGTTATACTTGGAAGCCCTTTCTTCGATAAAATATTTGCTTTAAAAAATGTAGACCGTACTAAAATAACCGGTACGTATGAAGGAAAAGAAATTATTATTACTATTATTATTATTATTATTACTATTATTATTATTATTATTATTATTATTATTATTATTATTACTATTGTTATTATTATTACTATTATTATTATTATTACTATAATTACAACTACTATTACTATTACTATTATTACTATTATTACTACTACTATTACTTCTATTACTACTACTATTACTTGTTGGGTTCAACAATTGATAAACTGAAGCTTTCCAAACCACAATCAAAGCCAACTGAAGATCTCATTGTACAAGTTCAGAGACCAAGTTGATAAACAGAACAAAACAAACACAAGACAAGTCAACATCAAGACCACAAGAAAAGTCAAAATTAGGTCATGATGTAATAACATTATAAATAGAACAACTAGTGCCACTTGTAATGGGTTGTTATTGCAAAGTGTGTGAGTGGCTTGTAGTTCTTAAGTGTGTGTTTTTCATGGTGTAAATCACCACCCAAGGAGAATTTCTTTCCTTTGGGTGGGTTTGATGTTCATCCATCTATGTATATGTTTCTTCATTGTAATTTGTTATTCAACATCAATGAAATCATAAAATTATACGTTACACACACGTCCTTGTTCTTCGATTCACACACTTCCACCCGTCTTTAATTTTGAATTTTCAGATCTGAAAAATACATGAATCCTAAGATCCAAGCTCAACGAATCTGAAATATTGATTCAGCAAAATGGTATTAGAGCCAGGTTATGATCCTGGGACTTGTGGGTTATGGGCCCACCACGCTTCCGCTGCGACTCAACCTAGGATCGAATATGGCTGTTGCTGATTATGTTTCTTCATTGTCTTTGCTGAATTGACTGGGTTTGAGAATGATATTCTCGATTGATGTGACTCAACCTAGGATCAAATATGTGGACTGAGTCAATAATATAGCAGCGGAATTACTATATTAAAGAACATTAATTGCTGTAGTAAACGCTTGAATGTAAGAGAATCAAGAATAGTAGTAAATGTTGTAAAATATTATGGATATTACTGCTGAAGTCAAAAACTTACAAAGTTAGGGTATGTGACCCTATTTATAGGCGTATACATTGCCTGCACAAAAGACTAAACTAACCCTGATGTATACAAGTGAATCTAGTCTAAGTACAAAATAAATATAAAATAGTTTAAGTTGTTCATCCGCATTAGTTCATGCGGATGAACAAGTCTTCATCAGCATTTGTTGTTTGTAGTCAGCATTTGTGTTTGCTCACCCACATTAGTTCATGCGGATGAATAAGTCTTGTCAGCATTTACTGTGATTCATCCGCATGGACTAATGCGGGTGAACAATCTTTGTCAGCATTTACTGTTGTTCATCCGTATGGACTAATGCGGGTGAACAATCTTTGTCAGCATTTCTTCAGTTCATCTGCATGGACAAATGCGGATGAACACTTCTGTTTAGCATTAGTTGTCTTGATCCGCATTTGTTAATGCGGGTGAACAAACACTTGTCCGCATTTGTTCACTAGTCATCCGTATTAACAAATGCGGGTGCTTTATACTTGTCTTTTCTTGTCTTCTGTTGTCTTCTGTTGTTTTCTGTAACTAATGTTCTCCAACCAGAACAACCTCCAACCACTTCTTGAGTTATCAAGTATGATCCTTTCAGGGTCTAACAATACTGCCCCAAAGGATTATACTGCCTAGGTTCCTCAAGATTGTGATAGAGTTACTGGTTGTGAAGATTCTGGTTAGTCTTCTTGTGATGTCTTCTGTTGGACTTTTGGGGATAAAGTTGCAGCAGCTTCTATTTGAGATTCAGGTTGTACCATTGAGGGATTGATAATGGCCTTGATCATATTGGAAAAGTCTTTTGCTTCTTTCATCTTTTCTCTGCTCAGCACATGTATCTTCATCTCACTCATGGTGTAGATAGCAGCAAGGGGCATTTGTTTCAAAGAGATGGGTTCCCAAATTGAAATGGAAGATAACCCATCTCTATGGATCAGCAATGACCCATTAGCATCAACCTCTAACTTGACAATATTGCCCATCTGCATTGGCACCTTTCTCTTCTTCCTTTGTTCCCTTTTATTGTTGATTCTAAAGATGCTAGCTTCAAGAACTTAACACACTTCAACATAAACTCCAGATCATCTTTTGCAGCTTTGTTTTTGAGGGCTCTGAAGTGTCTTGTGAAGATATAATGTATGTAAGACTCATCTAGTAGTCTGACCTCATATCCATTGAAAATTCTAATTTCAGGGGATTCTTTTCCTCCCCATGTTCTTTCAATCACAAGCTCACAAGTCTCTTCATCATAATAAACATTAGAAATAGGCTTTGACTTATGAGTGCCTGTAATCATCTTTCTTTTCAGACTTTCAGTTGGCTTTACATACAATTCAGGGAATACTATTTCTTCTGCTTCTTTTGTTCTTCTTTTGACAAATGGGTTGTTGAAGGTCTTGTCTTTTCTTGTGCAAATGACTTTCAGTGATTTGAAGTTGTTAGTTCTTTTAAACATCTTCAAAATATCAGCAAATTCATATCCTCTATACATGCCAGCAGGATTCACCAGATCAAGCTCAGCCAGTTTTTTCAGATCATGAACTTTTAATGCATTGACTAAAGCTATATACTCAGTGAAGAATTGTACCAATCCTGATATTCTTTTCACCATGAATACATTCCAGTCACTGTCATACTTCCAGGCAATGATTTTAACATCAGTCTTGCCACTTGGAGTAAACACCCCTATAATTAATTCAGCAGTGGTTAGCCCTTCTTGGAGTTCGAGCTGAGAAGGCTCTATAAACCACTCTGAATTCTTATGTAAGATAGGGGCCAGAACATCTTTATCTTTAACTGTCAGTTGCACATCTTGTGCTGATGTTCTTGTTCTGGGTTTCTGGGCAATTACTTCTTCTTCAATTGCCTTCAATCTATGTTTCATGTCATTTATCAATTTTAACATTGCAGCCCATAGGGAATTGGTCTTCATGTTACTAAGTTTTCTTTTTGTAAACCCTTGTTTGTTAAGTGTAACACCCAGAAAATTTTAAAAAGACGAGAAACAAGGATTAAATGTGTATAAAAGAAGGAAATGCAATTAAACCCAAATAGAGGGGTTAAAAGTGCGCAAGGTACAAAATATAATATAATTTTGTACAAAAGCAACATGGCCGCCCATGCCATGTTACTTTTCACCTTTTCTACTGATTGTAGAGAGAGAAAGAAGCAGAGCAGAGTTCTCGGGTTTTTGAAGAAAGAAGAACAAGGAGATCGAATTCAAGGTAAGAATTCATCATTTCAAGTTGTTCTTGGCCGCCTATGCCTCGGTTGCATGCTTATGTGTGTTTGTTTGTGTTTGGGCTGTGTTTTGTTGGGTTTTAGGTGTTTGAACTCATTGCATTCGGGTTTGAAGGAAGTCATACTCGAGGATTGCATAAGGTGAGTTTCTAGATCCCCGGTTTCTATGTTTTAAACCTGTTTTGGGGCTGGAATTGCATGTAACAAACTTTTTAATATGTCCAGTATGTTGTACCGTAAGTTTGGCCCTGTTCTTTAGTGGGTGTGTTTGGGCCTGCATGTTTTGCTCGGTTTATGTGGTTGTATGCTTGTTCTGAGAGATTAGCATGCTAGATCGGTGCGATGAATGTATAAGAATAAGGATTGGGAACTGATTATAGTGTAAGGTGCAGTTTCCAGTTAGTTGGTCATCCGCATTAAGTTTGAATATTTGCATAAGTGTTGTTCATCCGCATTAGTTAGGTCTTCATCCGCATTTGATGAACACATCGACTATTTTGATCACCCGCATTTGCTAAGTGTTCATCCGCATTTGTTGTATGCTCATCCGCATTTGTTTTGTCCATGCGCATTTGCTTCAATCATCCACATTAGGTTCATGCGCACTTCGTTGGACTATTTTCTGGAAACTTACATGTGCTTTATGTATGCGCATTCGCTACAGTGTTCATGCGCATTTCTTTGGGACACTTAGAATATTTCCTGAGGTGTTCATCCGCATTTGTTTATTCATCCGCATTTGTTTGCTCATCTGCATTTCTTTAAGGGGACAGAATTTTCGGAGGATTTTGAGATGTAGAGCTTAAGTGTAGGCTTTGACTTGGGATGTTTTCGGGGGTAATGTATGTTGACCGTATGATGTCTTATGTGATGATGCTATGCATGGTATGGTTATGTTTATGTTTTGTTCCTTATTATGTATGTTTATTTTCCGTGGCTTTACGTGGTATGATTATGAAAAGTAAATGGAAAGTATTATGTAACGTAAAGTGGAAGATAATGAAAAGGGAACGTATGGATTGAGAGAATGCATGCATTAACGATGTAATGAATGAATAAATGGAAAAGTCTTGCAAGCAAAGGTTGAGGTGAGTGAGCGTGATGTCACAACAGACTTGTATGCCAAAGGTTGAGGTGAGTGACTATGCTATCACAAAAGACTTGTATGCCAATGGTTGAGTTGAGTGACTGTGTTGTCACAAAAGACTTGTATGCCAAAGTTGAGGTGAGTGACCGTGTTCTCATAAAAGACTCGTAAGGGATTCAATCCATGAGATTGACACGGATCTTTGTCGCTTACCTCGGTGCTGGTGCCAGGCTTTGTGTGCAATGAATGGAAGTCTAATAAACTTCGGCCCAGTACCCGCTTTGTGCCCATGTTTGGGGTATAGCCGATGACCTTGATCCGGAAGGAATGAACGATGGAAGGTTAATGAATGAAATGTACAGAATGAAAGATAACGAATGACGATGAAAGATAATAATAAATTATTATCTATGCGTACGTATGATGTATGATCGCTTACGAAAGTAAAGTACGGTTTTAAACGAAAGAAAAGTATTTTATTTATAAAACTAGAACTCACTCAGCAACACTGACTTTTATGTGTTTCCAGTTGGCAGGTAATGTTGCTGAGGATGGCACGGGGCAGCTACTTGGCATTTTTGGGATGGCATCTATTGCTTAAATTATGATGTTTTTGCATTGTAATGCGAACAAACAAGATTTTGTAACGACTGCGCTGTTTAGTACACATAAATATATGTTTTATGTTTTATGTGAAATGATTGACCAGCTGTAAGTGTCCCGGGAACGTGGCCTTACAAGTTGGTATCAGAGCCAAAGTTTAAGTGAAATGGGTTAAAATTTTCAAAAGAATCCTAAGCTTAAACTGAAAATAGGACAAAGGGAAGGGATGCCAGTCCGAGTAGCTGCGTGCCATCAGGTATTTTCTTATTGTTAACCGGTATTCTGTGCGCATGTTATGTGACTTATGTGCTTCTTAGTAGATTTAGATACTGATGAAGTCAGGACAAGAAATGCTTGGGGTATGAAGAGTAAAGTAAGTGGCTAATCACAACTGGCCACTGTAATCAGGGACTTACTATACTTGACATAAACTGAGTTGTTACCTTGAAAGACCGTGTTGGTGTTTGAATCTTATAGCGTGTTCGAGGATGGCCGATGGTAGATCTTCAAAGGCTTCTCGAGGTGGAGGTCGTGGTGGACATGGTGCTGGACCACGGGTCACGAGAGGAAGGCCTAGAGCTGAAGAGGTGGCTCATGAGGAGCCCGAGACCCCTCATCCGGAGGGTGGTGATGAGAGTGCTAACTTGAGGGCCTTAGTGAAGGAGGCGGTGGTGGAAGAGGTTCACCAGGTCATGCAAACAATCTTACCGTCTGTGGTAACTGAAGTGATCAAAGCTGTGCGAGAAGGAGAAAGGAAAGAGAGGAATAGGTCCTCTGGAGTAAGGGAGCAACTGGAGACTGAGACGGTTGTCTCAGCTGATGAGGAGGAAGAAGAAGAGCAGCCTGTGCCGGAGGCAGCACGAAGCTATAACTATGGGGAATTTCAAAGATGAAAGCCCCCGACTTTTGACGGGAATGGCACTGCTGCTGCTGCTCACCGGTGGGTGAGAGAGATGGAAGCTGTTCTAGCTATCAGCGAGTGCCGGGAAGATCGGAAGGTGAAGTTTTCCACCCACTCATTTGTGGACTCGGCCTTATGTTGGTGGGACAATATTGTCCAGGCCCAGGGTAGTAGAGGGATTGGCAGGATAAGGTGGAATGAGTTGAAGAAACTGGTGATCGAGGAGTTTTGTCCTCACCGAGAGCTCGACAAGGTTAAGAGGGAGTTCCTATAGCTGGAGGCGGGAACCATGACACATCAACAATATACCACCAAATTCAATGAGATGGCACGGCTGGTGCCGGATCAGGTGACACCCTTGTCACGAAAGATTAAGAGATACATTCAGGGCTTGCCGGCGGACATCCGCAGGCACATGATCACCGCCCGACCAAGCACGTTTAGGTTTGTGGTTTGATCTGGCAGGGAGGCTGTATGATGAACGGGAAGTGGTGGTGGCTGAGGTCA
Source organism: Flaveria sonorensis (assembly GCA_025506505.1). Classification (NCBI taxonomy): domain Eukaryota; kingdom Viridiplantae; phylum Streptophyta; class Magnoliopsida; order Asterales; family Asteraceae; genus Flaveria; species Flaveria sonorensis. Next base: position 28,971 of record JACCIY010000569.1, read on the forward strand.
GTAAGAAAGGTGGTGGTGGCCGAAACTGGAATGGGAAGAGGTTTGGATGTGGCGGGGCCACTCCAAACAACAAAGTTGCGAGGGTGGATGACGGACGCGTGGTCGCACCCGGTGCGGGATCGAAGAGGAGTGGCAAATGTGGGAAAGAGCACACCGGAGAGTGTAGGTTGAGATCCAATGTCTGTTTCTGGTGTGGGAAGACAGGACACGTGGCGAAGGACTGCAGGGTAAGGAGGTGTTATAACTGTGGCGAGGAGGGCCACATGATCAGGGAATGCAAGAAGCCGAGGGCTGAGAGTTCCGGGGCGAAGAAGACGACCGGAACCGAAGGGAAGAAAGCAAGCGCCAGAGCATTCACGATGACTCAGGAGGAGGCTAGGATGGACCCCGATGTTGTGTCAGGTACGTTCCTAGTAAACCAAACTCTTACCGCCATGTTATTTGATTTCGGTGCTAGTAAGAGCTTCATTTCTGCTGCCTTTTGTGCTACGTTGCCTTTAAGGAGTAGGAGTATTGAGGAGCCCTTCGATGTAGAAACTACCATAGGTAAGTCTACCAGGATTTCTGAGATGATGGAAGGTTGTGTCATAGATGTAGAAGGTCATAAGTTTCTTATTAGACCGTTCGTGATGACCTTAGGCGGTTTCGATGTAGTCCTGGGAATGGACTGGTTAGCGGCCTACGAGGCGAATATCGTATGTTGCAAGAAGATGATTGGACTGACAGCGTCTGATGGGAGTTCGGTGACAATTTACGATGATCGAGTTACTACGATTCCGAAGGTGATTTCGATGGCAGTGGGGGGAAAGTGCATGAGGCGTGGATGTAGTGCCTACTTGGCCTACGTGAAGGATTTAGATACGCCAACACCACAACTGTCAGATGTACTGGTTGTGTGTGAGTTCCCAGATTTGTTTCCCGAAGACTTACTAGGTGTGCCACCGGACCGCGAGATCGAGTTCCAGATTGACTTGATACCCGGTGCTCAACCTGTTGGTAAAGCACCGTATCGGTTGGCTCCGACCGAGATGAAGGAATTGATGGAGCAACTGCAGGAGTTGCTTGATAAGGGGTTCATTAGATCAAGTCTCTCGTTATGTCTTTCGGTTTAACCAACGTGCCAGCTGCTTTTATGGATCTGATGAATCGAGTGTGTCGGCCGATGTTGGATAAATCAGTGATTGTGTTCATCGATGATATCTTGATTTATTCGAAGAGCTAGGTGGAACATGCCGGTCACATTCGAGAGGTATTAGAGACGTTGAGAAGGGAGAAGTTGTATGCTAAGTTCTCCAAGTGCGCGTTCTGGTTGCGCGAGGTTTAGTTTTTGGGTCACATGGTGAATCCCGAGGGGATTATGGTAGACCCGACAAAAGTGGAAGCTGTGATGCAATGGAAGTCTGCAAAGACGCCATCCGAGATTCGTAGTTTCTTGGGGTTGGCGGGATATTATAGGAGATTCATTCAAGACTTCTTTAAGATAGCTTCTCCGTTGACTAAGTTGACCCGTAAGGATGTGAAGTTTGTATGGGGTCAAGCTCAATAGAGTGCTTTTGAGGAGTTAAAGGCAAGGTTGACTCAAGCTCCTGTCTTATCATTACCCGAAGGGAGCGAGGATTTGGTGGTTTATTCAGATGCTTCTTACTCGGGATTGGGTTGCGTGCTGATGTAGCGAGGAAAGGTTATAGCTTACGCATCCTGACAATTGAAGGTTCACGAGGTTAATTACCCTACTCATGATTTGGAGCTAGCAGCTGTGGTCTTTGCATTAAAAATTTGGAGGCACTACTTGTACGGGACGAGGTGCACCATCTTCACTGACCACAAGAGCTTCAAGTACTTCTTCGAGCAGAAGGACTTGAACATGAGGCAAAGGAGATGGTTGGAACTGATAAAGGATTATGATTGTGAAATCCATTACCATCCGGGCAAAGCCAACGTAGTGGCGGATGCCTTCAGCCAAAAAGAGGGACCCGAGCCTATTCGGGTGAAGGCTTATCAGTTGGTTATGACCTTTGATGTGATGAAGCAGGTCAAGGAGTTTCAAGATGAGGCATTAAAGGAAGATCATCTTAACTTTGAAAGGATGAGAGGTCTAGTCACGGAATTGGGTGAAAACACTCTCGGTGTTAGAACCCGATCGGACGAATGTGGATTCCTCGTTGTGGGGATCTACGTGGGAAGATCATGGATGAAGCTCATAAGACTCGATACTCTATTCATCCCGGTACTACAAAGATGTATCAAGATATGAAGAAAGATTATTGGTGGCCGGGTATGAAGCGCGATGTAGTGGAGTATGTGAGTAAGTGCCTTACTTGCTTGCAAGTGAAGGCCGAGCACCAGAAGCCGTACGGGAAAATCCAACCGTTGGATATACCGGAGTGGAAGTGGGAGCATATCACTATGGACTTTATCACGAAGCTACCGCGTACCGTGAAGGGGTACGATGCCATATGGGTGATAGTCGACCGTCTGACTAAGAGTGCTCACTTCCTACCGATCCGAGAGACGTATTCATCTGAGAAGTTAGCGGATCTATTCCTCAGGGAGATTGTAACTCGTCATGGTGTGCCGGTGTCTATTGTTTCTGATCGTGACACTCGGTTTACATCTATGTTCTGGAAGAGATTTCATGATGCAATGGGGACGAGGTTACCCATCAGCACGGCTTATCATCCACAGACGGATGGTCAGTCAGAGAGAACCATTCAGATGCTTGAGGATATGCTTTGGGCATGCGTCATTGACTTTGAAGGTAGTTGGGATGACCACTTACCGTTAGCGGAGTTCTCATACAATAACAGTTATCATGCCAGTATTGGTATGCCCCCTTATGAGATGCTATACGGTAGGAGGTGTAGAACACCCGTTTTTTGGGGGGATATTGGTCAAAAGGAGTTGGGAAGTATTGGGGTGATTGAGGTGGAATTCACCCTACATTCCATGTATCTCATCTGCGGAAGTGTTTAGCTGACGAAGATATGGTTGCACCACTGGAAGACATTGAAGTTGATGAAAGGCTCAATTATGTGGAGCAACCAGTGGCAATCATTGATCGCAAGGAGAAGATGTTAAAGAATAAACCGGTTCCCCTGGTGCGTGTACAGTGGAAGCACAGGAAGGGATCCGAGTCTACGTTGGAGACTAAAAAAGAGATGAGGTAGTATTACCCACATCTGTTTGAGGAATAATAGGTTTCGGGGATGAAACCAATATAAGGGGGGTGGACTTGTAACACCCGGAAAATTTTAGAAAGACGAGAAAGAAGGAATAAATGTGTATAAAAGAAGGAAATGCAATTAAACCCAAATAGAGGGGTTAAAAGTGTGCAAAGTACAAAATATAATACAATTTTGTACAAAAGCAACATGGCCGCCCATGCCATGTTACTTTTCACCTTTTCTACTGATTGTAGAGAGAGAAAGAAGCAGAGCAGAGCTCTCGGGTTTTTGAAGAAAGAAGAACAAGGAGATCGAATTCAAGGTAAGAATTCATCGTGTTAAGTTGTTCTTGGCCGCCTATGCCTCGGTTGCATGTTTATGTGTGTTTGATTGTGTTTGGGTTGTGTTTTGTTGGGTTTTAGGTGTTTGAACTCATTGCATTTAGGTTTGAAGGAAGTCATACTCGAGGATTGCATAAGGTGAGTTTCTAGATCCCCGGTTTCTATGTTTTAAACCTATTTTGGGGCTGGAATTGCATGTAACTAACTTTTTAATATGTCCAGTATGTTGTACCGTAAGTTTGGCCCTGTTCATTAGTGGGTGTGTTTGGGCCTGCATGTTTTTCTCGGTTTATGTGGTTGTATGCTTGTTTTGTGAGATTAGCATGCTAGATCGGTGCGATGAATGTATAAGAATGAGGATTGGGAACTGATAATAGTGTAAGGCGCGGTTTCCAGTTAGTTGGTTATCTGTATTAAGTTTGAATATTTTGCATAAGTGTTGTTCATCCGCATTAGTTAAGTCTTCATCCGCATTTGATGAACACATCGACTATTTTGTTCACCCGCATTTGCTAAGTGTTTATCCGCATTTGTTGTATGCTCATCCGCATTTGTTTTGTCCATGCGCATTTGCTTCAGTCATCCGCATTTGGTTCATGCGTACTTCGTTGGACTATTTTTTGGAAACTTACATGTGCTTTACGTATGCGCATTCGCTACAGTGTTCATGCGCATTTCTTTGGGACACTTAGAATATTTCCCGAGGTGTTCATCCGCATTTGTTTGTTCATCCGCATTTGTTTGCTCATCCGCATTTCTTTAAGGGGACAGAATTTTCGGAGGATTTTGAGATGTAGAGCTTAAGTGTAGGCTTTGACTTGGGATGTTTCCGGGGGTAATGTATGTTGACCTTATGATGTCTTATATGATGATGCTATGCATGGTATGGTTATGTTTATGTTATGTTCCTTATTATGTATGTTTATTTTCCGTGGCTTTACGTGGTATGATTATGAAAAGTAAATGGAAGTATTATGTAACGTAAAGCGGAAGATAATGAAAAGGGAACATATGGATTGAAAGAATGCATTCATTAACGATGTAATGAATGAATGAATGAATGGAAAAGTCTTGCAAGCAAAGGTTGAGGTGAGTGACCATGATGTCACAACAGACTTGTATGCCAAAGGTTGAGGTGAGTGACTGTGCTGTCACAAAAGACTTGTATGCCAAAGGTTGAGTTGAGTGACTGTGCTGTCACAAAAGACTTGTATTCCAAAGTTGAGGTGAGTGACTGTGTTGTCACAAAAGACTCGTAAGGGATTCAATCCATGAGATTGACATAGATCTTTGTTGCTTACCCCGGTGCTGGTACCAGGCTTTGTGCTCAATGAATGGAAATCTGATAAATTTCGGCCCAGTACCCGCTTTGTGCCCACGTTTGGGGTATAGCCGATGACCTTGATCCGGAAGGAATGAACGAAGGAAGGTTAACGAATGAAATGTACAGAATGAAAGATAACGAATGACGATGAAAGATAATAATAAATTATTATCTATGTGTACGTATGATGTATGATCGCTTACGAAAGTAAAGTACGGTTTTAAACGAAAGAAAAGTATTTTATTTATAAAACTAGAACTCACTCAGCAACGCTGACTTTTATGTGTTTCCAGTTGGCAGGTAATGTTGCTGAGGATGGCACGGGGCAGCTACTTGGCATTTTTGGGACGGCATCTATCGCTTAAATTATGACGTTTTTGCATTGTATTGCGAACAAACAAGATTTTGTAACGATTATGAATGTTGTATTATTTTGCAAAAGCAATGAATGAAATGATTTTAAATTATTCTGCTGCACTGTTTAGTACATATAAATATATGTTTTATGTTTTATGTGCAATGATTGACCAACTGTAAGTGTCCTGGGAACGGGGCCTTACATTAAGATAGTCCTTCATTTCCCTCTCAGACATACTATAGGGATTAGGAAACATAGACTGTTCAGCATCTTTCTTTATTGTTTTTGAGATGGAAGTTGTTGTCTTTTCAGAATCTTTCCTCATCTCATACTCTGTTACATATGATGGATCCAGCAACTTTTCTGTCTTCTTTACTTCTTCTACAATCTCATCATAGGTCATGTTGAATACCATATCAGCTTCATAGCCATGATTGATCAGATACATAGCATGAATCATCAGATCATCAGTTTTGTCCTTTTCAATCATGCTTTCAACAGATTGCTCAATAATAGCTGGGCTGGTCACATCATCATGTGTCTTTTGTTGTTTGTTCTCAGAGTCTTCTTCATCCAGCATTATCACTTCCAAAGTATGCTGTAACTCTTTTTCAGCCTGCTCATGTTCATCCAAGAATTCAGCAATTGCTGCCAAACTTCTGGGATCATCTTTGGTTTTCTTTTTAGGTTGTTCTTCCTCAACCATAGGAAGTTTTCCTTGTGCCTTTTCTAACAAATACTTCCTTTTTCTTGTGTATGTCATCACTTTTGATCCTGATGATGAAGCTTCATCAGTTTTGGCCTGTTGTTCTTATTCAATAGCCTTAATTTCAGGAGTGATTCTTTGCTGTTCAGCCTTAACAGCTTCTTGTATGTTCAATTCAACAGTTTCTTTTTCATTTAACTCATCACAAAGTCTTTTAATTAGACTTTGTTATTCAACAATCAGCACAACTGCAGGCACATGCTGCATTCTTAACTCTTCTTCAATTGGCACAGGTTTTGAAGGAATTATGACAATAGAATCAGAGGGGACCTTTTGTATTTGATGTAGTCCCAAAACTCTTCATCTATGATTAATTCACTGGAAGAATACCTGTCCAAGTCATCAATCAATTCTTTCATCATAGTAGCATCTGCAGATGAAGTTTCAGAATGAACCACTATTTCCCAACTGGATTCATCCCTGACTTCTTCTTCCTTTTCTTGTTCTTGTTGTTGTTCTGCTACTTGTTGTCCAATTTCATCACTAGATTTCTCATCCTTTTCTTTTATAATTTCATCTTTCAATTTCACAAGGAGTTCTAGTTCATCAACTCTTTTTGTTAAGTCATCATTTCTTTTTATGAGCTCATCAATTAACTCATTTTGAGACTCAATCAAGTTTTCTTGTTCCTCCATTGCTTCTGTTTGTATGGCAACAGTTTCAACAAGCCCATACACTTCTTCTCTTGCCATTTCCAAAGATGATTTTAGTTTACTGATTTCATCATCCTTCATCCTCATCTCAGCTTCATACTTTTCTTTTGACTCCCTTAGTCCTTTTTCTTTTTCATCTAACTCTTGGAGTCTATCACTGAGTACCCCTGACCTCCTATTTAATGTATTCTCCAGTCTAGACACTTTTGCCATCAGTTCAGATATCATCTTATCTTTATCATCTGGTCTGATTATTTCTGATTCAACAAAGCTCTCAGAAGGAGCATCTTCAGAGACAATTTGTCTCTGTGGAAGAGGTGCAAACTGTTCATTATCTTCCTCATCATCAGATGATTGAGAAGAGTCTGTGGAACTGGTAGATTCACCAGAACTTTCAAATACAACAGCAACTTCATATGCAGGGCTTTCTTGTGACTCTTGATGTAGGAGAACATGATTATGGGATAATGGGGTTAACCCTAAAAGGGGATAAAATAGCAGCTTCTTGTATTGTTTCACCTGAGTGAGGATCACCAATCAAAGGTGACACTGGTTTAATGAGTTCTTTAGATTCTGCATGCTCATCAACATGGTGTTGATCATGAACAGCAGCCTGCTCCACTAATTATTCTAGAGCTTCTTCTTGAACATTCACTTCATGAAGTGGTTCCTCATCAGGGAGCATCAGCTGCCATTTCTTGTGCAAGTTCCTCAATAGGAACATCATCATGTAAAACAGGTTCTTGTTGTTATAATTGTTCCTCATCCATTGGCACATCATTTTAGGGATCTATTTGTTGTTGCACCCAAGGTAAAAGTCGAAAGAAAGTACCACTATAGAAATTTCTTGGATCTCTCTTCTTGATGTACTTCAAAGATCTCGCATTATAATGAGGAATTTCAAGAATGGGGCCTCCTAAAACCATATCAGGAAAGGCTTTATTAATAAGACACTGAATGAATCTAGGATACATTTGGAACATGTTCCTTCTCCCCTCTTGAATGTTTGCCATCATTCTATTAAAGACATAGGCTGAAAAGTTATAGGGTCTGTTAGAGCAGAGGGCACAGACCAGTGAAGATATAGTTACTGGTATATCATTCCACCCAGTTTTTCTTTTAGATAAGCAGTGTTGGATATAATGAATGATAAACCTCCACTGCAAATCTACCAATCCTTTCACTATCTGTTTTGCCTCAAATCCACACTCATATCCAATGTCAGCAAAGAATGACATGATACCTTCTTCATCAAATTCAGTTGGTGAATCAGGTTCATCTTCAAATCTCAAGCATTGTCTTATTGTTTGCTCAGAGATTATCAGTGTATGGTCAGCAGTTATTTTTCTTGAAATTACTTTTTCTCCATCACTGTCTACTACTTCTGCATTACCCCTAAATGATCTGATATAGTTCTCAAAGATCACTGGTCTAACTGTAATGGAATAGGCCACTCTTGTAGTGGCAATAAATCTGATCATGTCTTTGAGACCTTTTGCTTCAGGGACATCTGGATTGAGAAAACCACTAACATTGTGGAGCTTGCTTCAAGTCAGGTTAGCCATTATGTAATCTGCACACAAAGAGGATGAATTAGTGAGAATTGTGTGTGATTTGTTCAATTTTGACTTTTTAGGTCAAAAATGAATTCTGCTTGTTACTGTTACATTAGGTTATTTGACCTAATTTGATTTTTTATGAATAACAGTTCAAAATTTTGTTTCTTTGTGTTGGGTTACACTGATTTTGATTGTGTTTTAACAGGTTGTTTTGATGTCAACATTGTTATAAACCAGTATCCCCTGTTCATCGATGTTTTATGTGTTCTTAGAACCACATGAAATCTTTGATGTTTACACCGATAATTAATTTTAATGAACTCTGTCATTCATCTAAATCCAGTGTTCTTGAGTGTATTTGAAGCATTTCACAAGATTAGGGTTCCATTTCAAGAAATTTTGTTCGACAGTCGAAGTATGTAAGAAACTGATAATAACCTTTTAGTTGACAATACTTCGATTTAATAGACAATGTTGTTTGTTTTGATGTTGGATTTGAACAAAATGAAGCTTGATTAGTGTAGATTTGAACTCAGAAGAAGAACGGTTTTTTGGCACTCGACTCACTATAAAAGTTCACTCAAAAATTTGAAAAGTAATAAATGACCCACATCAAATGAGTATTTATAGAACATTTCATATTTTTTACAAATTTTACAAGTGCAGAAAATATTGCTGTAACAAATGCGGTTACAGAATTTCAATGGGCGCATTTACTGTTACAAATGCTGATGATCAAATTCAAGTTTCAGCATTGTAACAAATGCGGAAGTGTTAATTTTATCTATCCGCATTCATTGTAGCAAATGCGAATGGACAAAGTTATCAGCATTTACTGTAGCAAATGCGGGAGAACAAATGACTTGTCCGCATTTACTGAGACAAATGCGGGTGACCAAAGTTAACTTATCAGCATTTCATGTAGCAAATGCGGGTGAACAAATGACTTGTCCGCATTTACTGAGACAAATGCGGGTGACCAAAGTTAACCACCCTTGAAAATGTTGATGAGTTAGGCTGTCCGCATTTACTGTAGCTAATGCGGATGAACAATTTGTTTTCCGCATTAGTTTACTTGTACAAAAACAGTTACCCGCATTGGTTAAATGATAGGGTTACCTTCACCCGCATTAACCAATGCACTTACCCGCATTAAATTTTGTACTTGTCAAAAATTAATGTTTTTGTAGTGGCTAAATCTGATTGGTTTGTACAGCTGCTTCTGATTTTATGAAGATGAGTCTGCATTTTTGATGTTTTATGAAGATTTTGCGGATTCTGAGATTGTCAATTCTTGCTTGGATTGTCATGTATCTTTGATGTGACACAGATTCCCAACTTGACTGATTTTGGAACATATTCATCTTCTGAAGCTGATTATGGAGTAATTTCCATACAAACACAATCAATTTGACAAAGTTGACAATTTAATGTTTGCAAAATTCATGTTTTTGTAAATATTTCCTTTTAAAATTTTATTACTCCCCCTAAAGTTTATATCCATATGGGATAAAACTTTACACAAATTTATAAAATTAAGGACAATATTTAAGAATTTTGATTATTTTGCTTATCTGTAAATGTAGAAATTTTTTACTATTGTTTAAAATTTTGGGATCATATCAATCTTATCTTTCATAAGTGCAAGTTGTCATGAACTTATTGATTGAAGGTATGTTTGTCCTCTTAAACTCATGCTTGGTCAATATTGTAATGCATGTGATTTTTATCATGTTTTGATTTAATTAAACATTCAACATGAACCTCACACTCATAAGCATAGCAAGATTACCTATCCTCACGTACTGTATGGTAGAATGTTTTCACAAATTTCAATACCTGGTCATTTAAGTTATGAAACCTCATTCATTTTGGTAATAGGGATCCACTTTGGGATTCTTTTACCTGATCCTTATTTTGTTTGATCATCATTGAGATTCTTTTTGCTCTTCACTTTGGAAGGTGATCCACTTTGGGATTCTTTTTGTTATATTCTGTTTTAGTTGTCACCCGTATTGGATGTGTTCCTTATTGGGAATCTTTTTGGATCTAGACATCAGCACTATGTGCTTGTTTCCCCGGGTCTTTGCTCAGCAAAACAAAGGAGAAACTGATGTGAATGAGATTCATAAGGTATCATGACCTGGTGTGTTTAGGTTACTACATATACATACACTTGGATAGGTCAGATACTTACATGCTCTTGAGATGATGCATTCACATTTGAATGTGATCTTTAGTTTATCATAGCATTTATCTTTTGTTCCAAGTTGAGCCTACCCACATATCGGGTAAGTCATGTCAGTTTTTCAAGATATTGAATTAAGCACGGTGAATGATATAACAACTGTAATTATATCATTTCCCATGAAAGTACAAATCAAGGACTTCAATAAAAATTGATTTCTTTTTGTAATTTTGTGAATTTTTTTTTTTGATGTTTTTGTAAATTTTGATTTTTTTTTACTCAAGGTTAATCATGCTGATTGATTGGACTAAGAATTCAAACCAACTTGGGTCAAATGCCTTAGTAAACAAATCAGCTAGCTGATTGTCTGTGTTAACCTGAATCAGCTTGATTAAACCTTTTTCAGCACAGTCTCTCAAAAAGTGATATCTAATTTCAATATGTTTTGTTTTGAGTGCTGAACCGGATTGTTTGTTATGAAGACTGCAGCAGTGTTGTCAATATGGATTGGTGTTTGCAAGAAGTTATAACCATAATCAAGCATTTGGTTTTGAATCCATTGAATTTGAGAACAGCAAGCTGATGCTGCAATATATTCAGCTTCAGGTGTTGATACAGAAACATTGGTTTGTTTCTTGCAATGCCATGACACCAGTCTGGGACCAACAAATTGACAACCGCCAGATGTGGACTTTCTGTTGAAATTGCATCCCCTATAGTTACTGTCTGTATATGCATAAAGATTGAAGTCTCCTTCCTTAGGATACCATAATCCAAGAGCAGGTTTGCCCTTAAGATATCTAAATATCCTCTTGACTGCATTTACATGAGATTCCTTGGGATCTGCCTGATACCTGGCACAAACACAAACACCAAACATAATGTCAGGTCTACTGGCTGTTAAATACATGAGTGAACCAATCATGGATCGATAAAGAGTCTGATCCACAGATTTGCCATCTGTGTCTGGGCCAATCTTCACTTTTGTATCAACAGGTGTTCTGATGAACTCACAGTCTGCAAAGTGAAACTTCTTTAACATGGATTCCACATATTTTGATTGGCTGATGAAGATTCCACTGGATGTTTGTTGTACTTGAAGACCTAGGAAGAATGTGAGTTCTCCCATAGCACTCATCTGAAATTTTGAATGCATAACATCTTCAAAGTCTTTGAAGTGTGTTTTGTTGGTGGAGCCAAATATGATATCGTCCACATAAATCTGGACAAGCAGCATCTCATTTCCTTTCTCTTTCTGAACAAAGTCTGATCAATCTTTCCTCTTTCATAACCATTGTCAAGAAGAAAGGATGACAGAGTCTCATACCATTTTCGAGGGGCTTGATGTAAGTCATACAAAGCTTTATCAAGCTTGTATACCCTGTGAGGGAAATCAGGATCCTCAAAGCCTAGTGGTTGACTCATATAAACTTCTTTTGAGATCTTTCCATACAAGAATGCACACTTCATATCCATTTGATAGACAGTGAATTTCATGGATGATGAGTATGCAAGAAAGAGACGTATTGCTTCTAATCTGGAAACAGGGGCAAACACTTCATCATAGTCTATTCCTTCTTCTTGTGTATAGCCCTGTGCTACCAATCTTGCTTTGTTTCTGATGATGATCCCTCTGTCATCGGTCTTGTTTCGGTACAGCCATCTGGTGCCGATAGGGTATTAACCTTCGTGAAGATCCACTAGCTGCCATACTTCCTGTTTCTTGAATTATAGCAATTCTTCATGCATTGCCTCAATCCAGCTATTGTCTTGAAGAGCCTCTTTAATATTTTTGGGTACAGTTTGACACAGAAAGCAAGAAAACAAACAGATGTTTGCAATACTTGACTTGCTTCGTGTCACCCGCTAGTCTAAATCACCAATAATATTGGACACTGAATGATTCTTGTGTGTCCTGGTAATTGGAATCAAATCACCAGCAATGGACACATCAAGATTGGAGACATTCAGATCATCTTGGTGAGAGGCATCTTGTTGTTGTAGAGTGGGAGAGTGATCACCAGAATCAGAGGGTACAATATCTTCAGCTTCAGCCGCACTCTGAATACTCTCATCATTTCCATCTCTGTTAGTATTAGCTGGTTCATGAGTTGGTTATGAATGTCTCACTTCAGTTGAAGGTTCAGCTGAAGGAGATGGCATTTGACTGCGACAAGCATCTGTTGAGATACTTTTATTTTGTGTAACTTGCCGGATAGGATCAGCTTGTAATGGCACTTCTTCATTGTCTTGATCAGTAGAAGGAGGAATCATTAGGAAGTCTGTTCTTCTTTCAACTAACCCTGATGTTCCTGCATTTGACAAATTGAACTGATCAAAAGATCTTGTAAATGAATCAATATCAAACAACCAGTCAGGACCATTTGATGATTTGGGAAATGAATGCTCATTGAATTGAATATTTGTTGATTCATCAATGATGTTTAATATAGGATTAAACACCCTAAAAGCCTTAGACACTGAGGAATATCCCACGAAGAATCCCTCGTCAGACTTTGGAGCAAACTTTCCTAAATGGTCTCTGGTGTTCAATATTGAGACAGGACAACCAAATGACTTCAAAAATCCAATGAATGGTTTTTTGTGAAAAAGAAGTTCATAAGGAGTTTATTGGGTTCTTTGATTATCAGAGTTCGATTTTGCACAAAACATGAAGTGTTAACTGATTCTGCCCAAAATGTAATTGGCAGTTTTGCATCAGCTAGTATTGTTCTTGCTGCTTCAATTAATGTTCTATTCCTTCTTTCAGCAACTCCATTTTGTTATGGAGTACGAGCTGAACTGAACTATGAACAATGCCTTTTGTTGTGGAAAATGAACTCATGCTTTCATTTTTAAATTCCGTCCCATTGTCACTTCTAATAGATTTTACTTTTAAATCAAGTTGATTTTACATTTTGGTTATAAAATCTATTATGATTTGGGGCGCCTCATTCTTATGGAGTAGGGAGAAGACCCATGTGAATCGAGTAAAGTCATCAATGATCACTAAACAATAATGCTTCTTGACAATACACATGACGTGAGTCGGCCCGAAGAGATCCATATGAAGTAACTTCAATGGACAATTGTTAGTGTTCACAAGTTTTGGTTTATGAGATGATTTATGTTGTTTTCCTTTAAGACACGCGGTACAGTGGTCAACAAAATGAAATTCCTTTTGAGGAAGACCAATTACATGGTTCCCTTTGACCAATCTATTCATATTTTTAAAATTCGTGTCTATGCCGAAGTTGTGATTCATCAAATGATGCTTAAGACAATAGACATGTCTCTTCTGATGGACAAGTAGAATTAAGGTTCAAAACATAGGTGTTATTCTTTCTCGGAGTCTTTAAGACAACCCATTCTTCAGGAATATGAAATCCTGGTTTCAAGATGTAGCAATGAGTGTCAGTGAAATGAGTAGAATATTTCTTGTCACAAATCTGGGATACACTAAGTAGATTGAAGTTCAGCTGCTTGCAGTAATTGACTTTGTCAAAGCTCAGAATCCCATTCGTCACTGAACCTTCTCCAGTAATTCTACCGTCCTGTGAATCTCCGCCGAATGCCACAGTAGTTCCTTGAATGTGCTTTAAGTCATGAAGGAGGGAACTATCTCCTGTCATGTGTCGGGAGCATCCACTATCCACGTACTATAAGCTATTGGACCTTTATGAATGACCCTACAAGCATAAAAAGAACTAGTTAGAATGAGGAACCCAAGCCATAATGGTCTTTGGTTGTCCTTTGGCATCGATCATTGTTACTTCTTGATACTTTCCTCTTGTGTAACTTTTAGAGGAAGATGATTTCAGCACATTTCTATTGTTTCTTTAAGGTTTCACTGCATCAATTTCATCTGATGTGTCAGAGGAGTATACAAACCTTTCCTTTTGATTTTTGTGCAAAGGATGAACAAATTTTTGTTTGTCAGTAATCACTTTGATTTTATACTTTTAATGAGAATTCAGTGATTTGTTCAGGTTTGCTGGACTTTTGTGTCTGACCTTGTCAGTTGGAAATGATGAAATGGGCTTGTTTTGTGATCTTTTCAATCCTTTTTGATTAAAGTAACAATAAATTGTATTGTGATTAGTCATATCACATAATGAACAATATTTGTTAAAATGACAGTTTTTCGTTGAGTGATTATTCATGTCACAGATAGGGCAATACTCAGTGAAGTAGCACTCATCGGTTTTGTGATTCCTCACATCACAGAATTCACAATACATTCGCTTGTCCTTTAATTTTGATGGAGAAGTCATATCAGTCTTTACGGTGCCAACAGATTGTTTCACAAATCTGACTTGCTTTGTTTTTGTGGACTGATGATGCTTCGTTTTGTATTCCCTTATTTCCCTATCGAATTGTTCTACCTGTTCTTTGTTAAAGATATCAAACCCACTTCGTTGTTTGATATTTGATGAAGATGTTGAATCAGATTTCACTTTAGATTTTTGAACAAAAGTGGTTTTTCCTTTGGTAACTACGGGAAATTTGGTTTTATCCTTGAAGTTCAATGAAACCCTATCTGATTTGCTTGAATTTTTAGGAGATATGACCTCATAATCAAACCTGCTTTCAGTAGATGGTTTCACTGAGCATTCAGCAGTGTGATTCACTTTAAGATTTTGAGGAACAAATTTTACAAAAGGCACAATTGATTTGACTGGGCTCTTTGGTTTCTTGATAACCACAGGTTTGTCTGAGCACTTTTTAATTTTGATAGGATGACCCAATCTGATTTTATCTTATGAGTTTCAATGTAAACACCTGGTTTGTTTTGAGGATTTGTTGTTTGAGAAATCATTGATTTGGTTTCAATAATTTTAGATTCTTTTGTATCTGATTGAGTAAGTGACTCAGGCATAACAGTGTAGTTATCATTATATGGAGGAGGACAAGTTTTGTAGCCTATCCCTGTCATATCTTTAGCCCTCTTTTGAGACATAAGTAACTCTTGCAGCTTGACAGATGAGAGCTGAAACTTTTCAAGTTTCATTTCAGTAACTGATTGCTCAGCTTTTGATTTGGTCAACAATTCAGTTAACCTCTCATTTTCAGCCACAAGAGTGTACTTTTCACCATGGAGTGTTTCCATGTCAGACAACAGTGATTTGATTTTAACTTCATAAATTCTCATTTCTTGTTTTAACATCTCTGATTTCACCTTTTCTTCTTTTATTTTATTAGCCAATTTGGGATTGTGTCCCCTATACCCCTATACTTTTAGAACACATTTTTTAGAACATAGATTGTATTTTACCTCAGATGGCATTGGGCTTGGTCCATCATTGATATGTGCCATAAGTGCATGATTCTGAAACTGTGGTTGAACTTCCTCAGCATACACGCTCCAATCATAAACTCCATCTTGTTGGATGACAAGTGCATTTGAAGTTTGTTGATTACTTCCTTGAGATTGATGAGTCAGCAGAGGTTGTCTTTGCGACTAAAATTTTGCTGAACCAATATTTCAGATTCATTGAGCTTGGATCTTAGGATTCATGTATTTTTCAGATCTGAAAATTCAAAATTAAAGACAGGTGGAAGTGTGTGAATCGAAGAACAAGGACGTGTGTGTAACGTATAATGTTATGATTTCATTGATGTTGAATAACAAATTACAATGAAGAAACATATACATAGATGGATGAACATCAAACCCACCCAAAGGAGAGAAATTCTCCTTGGGTGGTGATTTACACCATGAAAACACACACTTAAGAACTATAAGCCACTCACACACTTTTTAATAACCACCCATTACAAGTGGCACTAGTTGTTCTATTTATAATGTTACTACATCATGACCAAATTTTGACTTTTCTTGTGGTTTTGATGTTGACTTTGTCTTGTGTTTGTTTTGTTCTATTTATTAACTTGGTCTCTGAACTTGTAAAATGAGATCTTCAGTTGGGTTTGATTGTGGTTTGGAAAGCTTCAGTTTATCAATTGTTGAACCCAACAATACTCCCCCTAAACTGATGCTTGCCAAACTGAGACTTGAAGATCTTCTCTGTCACATGTCTTCTTGATCAACTGATGTTCTGACGCAGTTCACTGTAGTTCTCCCCCTCAGATTAAGCTTCTCCTAATGTTCTGATAAAGGATAGAATCTCTTTTAGAATACTCAACGTATTGGATATGAGGTGTATCACTTTTGGATTATTGTTTGTTCATATCACACTCAAAGGATTAGAACGTATTTGGCATATGATGAGGCTTTGAACTTCAATAAACTGCATCAGGAACATAAGTCAGTCTTGAAGACACCTCAACTCTTTGAATCTCTGAATTAACTTGATAATGGATGGTTCCAAGTACTTCAGAAAGAGTTTCTAACAGTTGTACAAATCCTTGATTGGATCAGTGATTATGTGACCAAGGTTGATTTCTTCATTTCTGTTGAATGTGAAAATGGATGTGCTTGTTGGTTGCAATCATCCGTATTCATCATGTTTCATGTGTTCTTGTTTGTTGTATTCATCTGTTCATCATCTGTTCATTGATATTGTTGTTGTTGATGTTGATGTTGTTGATGTTGTTGTTGATGTTGATGTTGTTGTTAGATGTTGTTGATGTTGTTGTTGATGTTGATGTTGTTGTTGATGTTGTTGATGTTGATGTTGTTGATGTTGTTGTTGATGTTGATGTTGTTGTTGGATGTTGTTGATGGTTGTTGTTGATGTTGATGTTGTTGTTGATGTTGATGTTGTTATTGGATGTTGTTGATGTTGATGTTGTTGATGGATAAGAGTTGCTTGACTGAAAGTTGGTGTTGTGTTAAGAAGCATGCTGGCCATGTGAGGGTCTTTGAAAATTGTTGTTGCTTTTCTTGGGAGAGTTACATTCCCGAAAGAAATGACCACTCATTCCACAGTTAAAACATTTAACTTTGGATTTGTCATATCCCAGCTTTGTATTCTTATTGAGACTCAGTTTCTTCCCTTTTCGAAAGAATTTCTTTGCTCTCATAGCAATCATGGCCATCTGCCATTGAAAATCCATTTCTTCAACATCATCAGGATCCATTTCTTCTAGATCTTCTTTAATCAGATGAGCTGATGTGAGTCTACCTCCAAGGTAGGCTTCAAAGCTAGCAACAAAGGCATTGTAAGTTGCCTTTTGTTCTTCAGATTTTTGCTCATCATGCATGTTGTTAGGAGATACAGTGGGTTGGGCAGAAGATGGTTGTTTTTGAGGTTGTGGAGCAGCACAAAATCCTGTTGTTCTTGTTTGATCTCTTGATGACAGAAAGTCTTCTTCTTCAGTAACAAAGGCATTTTCAACAGAATGAGTTTCAGATGGAAACTTGTAAGCCTCAATGACAGAAAGTCTTCACCACTCAGATTTCTGCTTCTTGTTTGATCTCTTGAAGACAGAAAGTCTTCTCCACTCAGATTTCTGCTCCTTTCATCAAGTTCAAGAGCCTCAATTTTTGCAATCATGATATCCAAGCTAGTTCTCTCCAAATCAAGAGTATTCTTCAACATTGTAACATTCTGTTTCCAGCATTCAGGCAAGCTGTGAAGCATTTTCTTGTTTAGTTCCTTCTCCTTGTAAGTGACCCCCATAATTTCAAGGTCATTTACAAGTTGCACAAATCTATAAAGCTGTCTGGAGATAGACTCTCCTTTGGTATGATGAAATGTCTCATACTTGTCACACCCTCAAAATCCGCGTGTGGGATTTTACCGCGAGGCGCGTGACACACCAGAATCTCAGTCATTAGTTACTCAGAACGACTCTATATGTACAAACATTCAAAATCAAAGTTTAACTTTAAATACTGTGGAAGCGTTAAATAAACCAGAAAATTCAAAACAATGTAACATGATCTAAAATGCGCAAACAAACGCGCCCAAATACTATACAAAACCAAATCGTAATTGTTTAAACAACTCAACCAAAGACATTGTTTTCAAACATGCAGACAATCCAATGATGCTGACCCGTGTAATGTGCTCCTATGCAATAGCAACCTTAACCTGAGAATAGTATACTAAAGAGTCAACACAACGGTTGGTGAGTTCAATAGTTTACGTTAAACATAAATCAATAACAGTTGCACAATATAAGAAGTGTATTGTAATAGATAGCTAGTCTATAAACAAATAGTAATAATCATAGCGATTTCACAATTGAAGATGTGTACCGTCAGCTAACTCTAACGTGTATTTAGATTCTAAGGCTGAGGGCATATCACTTAAAAGACTACAAAACTTAGTGGAAATAAAGCTTCTATCAGCTCCAGTATTGAATAATACGGTAGCAAAACGACCATTAACCGAAAATTTACCAGTTACTGTTGTAGGATAGTTTAGAGCCTCACCTTAGCCAATGACGAAGGCTCTCCCTTTGGCTTCATTATTATCTCCACCATTGTTGTTGCCGTTACCATTGTTATTGTTATTGTTGTTGCCATTGTTATTGTTGCTGTTGTTGCCATTGTTGTTGTTGCCATTACCATTCCTCCTGAGCTGGGGATAGTTGCGTCTGTAATGGCCTTCTTTTCCGCATTCAAAACAGCCTTTGGGAGTTTCCTGGGACTGTTGTGGCTTTTTCATCAGCTCACCACGGCAGTCTTTGGCTGCATGACTAATCTTCCCACAACATTGGCACTTGAAATTGTCACATCGACCCACATGGTGGTAGTTACATCGGTTGCACTTCGGCTGTCTTCCGCCATACCCACCGGGTCCTTGATTTGAGGGAGTCGCCTGGTTGAAGCTTCGATTGTTATCGAACCTCCGTTGCTGTTGCTGATTTTGCTGATGTTGTTGAGGTTGAGATTGGCTGCTTGATGATTATCCCTTGTTGCTTGAACCATCCCACTTGCGTTTATGGTCGGGCATGCTTGCCACCACGCCCCGCTTGGGTAATCATCCTTGCTCGACAGCTTGATCAGTCAGCCTGTGGGCTGTCCGGATAGCTTGTTGTATGGTTGTGGGGTTAGAGGCAGTTACCATACTTTGAATTTCGGGCACCAGTCCACGTAGGTAGTGCTCGACTCTCTTGTGCATTTCATTGACCATTCTAGGGCATAGTGTGGCCAACTCATGAGTACGGGTCGTGTAGGCTTCAATCTCTGAGCCTTGCATTTTGAGTTGCCAGAGCTCAATCTCCAGCTTCTGTACTTCATTTCGAGGGCAGTATTCTTCAGTCATGATTTCCTTGAATTCATCCCAAGGCAGTTCGGTGGCTATAGCTTGACCCAACATTTTTGAACCTGGGCGTTCCACCAAGAAAGTGCTGTGCCTTCTAATGTCCCGGTGGCATACTTCACCTGATCAGCAGGTGGGCAGTTGCATTTTGCGAAGACAGACTCTGTCTTCTCAAAGCACCTTATAAGCCCCACAGCCCTTTTCGTTTCGCTGTAGGTATGGGGTTTAAAGTCCATGAAGGACTTGTAGGTACATGGTGGTGGTGCTATTTCGACAACCCAAACATTAGTTAGATATCCTAGACAAATAACTAGGACAATTAGTTTAACCTCTTGTTATCATTCATCTGCTGGTTGTCCAGGTTGGGCAGCAGCCACTGCCGCCTGAACATGTTCGTTGATTAAAGCAGCCAATTCCGCAGGCGTCATATTTATGGCTCCGGCACCACGGCCTCCGGCGCCACGTCCACGACCACACCCACAACCTCTTCCGCGTGCGTCCATTTTTTCACTTTACAATTCACAAATACAATAATAAGTAACATCCAACACATTAATCTCATCGAAGTATAATAAACAATAAGAAATAATGGATTCACCAAAACCACAATATTTATAACAAAAATAATAACCAAAGATAAATAAATTGCAAATGAGACACAAATTATTCTATCAATGTCAAAATTTAAGTTTGTTAGTTGGGTGGGAAACAACCCTTCCCACATAGGTTTCAAAGAAAAGAAACACTACATAGTCTAAGTTATGCAATGAGGAAGTCAATCCACAAAATCCGACCCATCCCTGTCATCATCCGTTTCCCCCGGTTCCTCCTCCTCTGGGTCCTCCTCCTCGGGGTCTTCGGCAGGTGCAGGAGCTATAGCAATCTAGAGTGCTACCAGTTGTGCCTCTAGAGCAGCAAACCTATCATTAGCCATCACCTCCCACTGCTCTAGTGCATTCATGCGTCCCGTAAGTGCTCCCACGCCGTCAGCCATCGCTTAACACCCATTAAGGGTTTTCCCATGTTGCTCCTCAAGCGTATCCTCTTGTTGTCGTAGTTCTCGCACCTGGTGTCTTAGGGTAAAATTCTCACTAGTGAGTATCCTGACATGTTGTTGCTGGGTGTCCAGTGCAGCCACTAGTGCAGCAAAGGCTTGCTCTTAAGGAATATCCAGGGTAGGGAGTGTGACAGATGGGGTAGCTGTCGACGACCTCGTTCGTGGTCGGGTAGAAGCTATCGGTGGTACACGCTCCCGATATATCATATGCCGTATGCAGGTAGGATAGTAATCCCAATCTCGTGAAGGATCACATTCAGGTATCGTGAATGGTTGATCCCAATCAACCTCTTCAGATGGATACTGATGTCGTGGCCAGTCCGATCCACTGTCCGGTACGGATGAGTAAGGAGGTGTCTTAGATCTCGCGGGTCTCTTACCCAAGTCACACGATGACGATGCCATGCTGCGAAGTACGTGATGCGTATGCCAATGAGTATACAGTAAGGAAGTAAGCGACAAGTAACTAACAAGTGTGCGGTTATAGTCTAGTGTGTGTATGCAACCTAGTTCCCTATAACCAATGGCTCTGATACCAATCTGTCACACCCTCAAAATTGACGTGCGGGGTTTTACCGCGAAGCGCGTGACATACCAGGATCTCAGTCATAAGTTACTCAGAACGACTCTATATGTACAAACATTCAAAATCAAAGTTTAACTTTAAATACTGCGAAAGCGTTAAATAAACCAGAAAACCCGAAACAATGTAACATGATCTAAAATGCGCAAACAAAAGCGCCCAAACATTATGCAAAACCAAATCGTAATTGTTTCAACAACTCAACCAAAGACATTGTTTTCAAACATGCAGACGATCCAATGATGCTGACCCGTGTAATGTGCTCCTATGCAATAGCAACCTTAACCTGAGAATAGCATACTAAAGAGTCAACACAACGGTTGGTGAGTTCAAGAGTTTGCGTTAAACATAAATCAATAACAGTTGCACAGTATAAGAAGTGTATTGTAATAGATAGTTAGTCTATAACCAAATAGCAATAATCATAGCGATTTCACGATTGAAGCTGACTGTGTTGCGTTTGTTGCCTCCTGCCACGACATACCAGGTCGTGACAATGTTTGTTAGGACAAAATTGCACCCTTTTGACCTCGAGTCGCACAGGTGGGGCTCGTCAGACCCAGTAGTACTACATAAGATTTCCCACTAATCATCATTATTAACAATCCGAAAGTGTGAGGACTTTCATGGTATTCAACACTATATCATACTATACACAACTCATATAAGGTAAGCGTTTGTAAAACCAGTATGCTATCTCCCACAAAAGAGAGTATGTAAAAGAGTGGGGCATGAACTCACCTGATGTGCTTAAGAAATTAATTAAGGCTTAACTTGACAAGAAAGAGTTGGTAGACAACCCTCAGAGGTCACCTAGAACACATGAGTACATAAGTACGTGTACACAGAATCATAATGAAACCCAAAGTGCTCTACAAACCAAAGAACTAAAGGTTTTAGAAGACAAGACACATTTGACCCAGTTGACCCGTTGGTGACATTATAGGTGAAATTCCATTCAAACAAGCATAACAGTACATCACACATGATTTACATACAAACTGATCACATATGACACTTTATTAATCACATGCACAAACTAGATCATCATACAGCCAGATATCATACAAGTCATGCAAATCTCAAACAATTATCATGTTTAACATAGTTACAACACAACCAATGCGTCATACATAGAATCAAATCATGCACAGCATGCCACGTGAAGCCACCCACGACTTCACACCCTAAACCCTGCCAATCATACAAAGTAGGGGCCTCAGATTCGCACGTGTGTATGATGGCCATCAACATACCATTTAACAGAATTCTTATCACCCAAGACGCTCAACCATGATCAACTACAATCCAAACAATAGCCTATCATAACCCATATGACCCATTACCATGAAATCCCACAAACAGACCAAACCTGTCAACTAACCAATTTAGCATTCTTACAACCCAAACAATACATTCTACCACCTTAGAAATCATCCATGAACATACTAGTATGATCCTAATGTCCCAAACATGCTCAAATCATCATATTCAGGATTTTGTGCAAATAAAGTTTCCTTTTTGGGAAAGCACATCCTAAAATCTATCAAAGCACCCAATACATTCATGAATTCATTAACAATATACCATTTCAAACTCATGTTAACATCTAGACATGATCAACAACATCCAATCATCATAATTTATCAATCCTCATGAACAAAAGTTTTTACTTTTGGTAACCTATGAACTACAACATTCGTTCTTAGGTTTCTCGCATCAATATCATCAATCTAACACCCAATTATCATCATAAACACATTAATAACATCAATTCAACATCAAATCATAGCATTCATGCAAATAAAGTTACTATTATTAGTAACCTAGGAACAACGCATCAAAAACGTAACTTTCTTGCATAATCAATGTTAACTAACATCTATACAATCTAACTAACATAATAACATCAACAAACAACCAAGAATTTGACATTTTGGACATCAAATCGACTAGGGTTCGGCCAAACATCAAAACCATCAAAAACATGTAAAAGTCTAACCTTTAAACGTGTAATGACTTGTAATTGATGATTCTAACGTGTTGTAGCACTTGAAATCAACCCAAAACCGAGTGAAATTGCTTGTTCTTGCTTGAAATCGAAGTGTGTGTGTGTTTGAAGGTGAAGTCGCGGCCGAATGGTATGTGGGGGCTAGGGTTGGGATTTTTGTTTTATTTAATTTATACATATTACCATTTAAACCCTTGTAATTTACATTTTATAAAAATTAAGCTTTTAAACTCTTTTTAAAAGATTTTTAACTAAAATAATAAACATATGAACTAATAATTACAATTATATGCTTTTACCTTTACTAAATACAAAACATACGGATTAAACACACACGTTTCCACGTTACGCGATAAAATTCACAATTAATATTTAAATCAGGTAAACACATAAGTACAACTTAATAATCATATCATTAACTAAATTATTTTCAGATAATCATTATTAATTATTATTAAGTCACCAACGTTCAACGACAACTAGTGTGTGCTCACGACACGTGTATGCAAGACTTAACGGAACTAACGGAGTTTGGTAACGGAAAATTACCGGATGTCACATTATCCCCATGTTGAAAGAATTTTCGTCCCGAAAATTGTGTCACATAGTGAAGTGTTCCATCACTGATCTACTACATTGGCATAAAGTAATCGAAATCGAGTGAGTTTTGGGGTAAGTTATCACATCATCCCCTTGTTGAAAGAAATTTTGTCCCTAAATTTAAATCAGTACCTTCGCCGGCTGACATCGTCTTTTCGAATAGCTGAGGATACTTAAGCTTCATCTGGTCCTCACGTTCCCACGTGAATTCTGGTCCACGTCTCGAGTTCCATCAAACTTTGACAATGGGTATCTTGCTTTGCTTAAGTGTCTTCACCTCACGATCCATCACTTCGACTGGTTCCTCAATGAAGCGTAATTGTTCATCCACTTGAACTTCTTCCAGTGGTACGATCATCGTTTCATACGTTTAGAACTTCTTCAGATTCGAAACATGGAACACATCATGGATTCCAATTAGCGAATCAGGTAGGTCTAGTAGATAAGCCACTGGACCTATTCTTTCCAAGATCTCAAATGGTCCAACGTATCTTGGATTTAGCTTTCCTCGCTTACCAAACCGAATCACGCCTTTCCACGGTGAGACCTTCAGTAAGACCTTATCACCAATCTGAAACTCTAGAGGTTTCCGTCGCTTATCAGCATAACTTTTCTGTCTGTCACGCGCTGCAGCCATACGATTCCTTATTTGTACAATCTTCTCAGTAGTCTCGTGTATTAACTCAGGACCCGTTAGCTGGCTATCACCAGTTTCAACCCAACAAACTAATGATCTACATTTTCTCCCATACAATGCTTCGAAAGGTCTCGCCTTTATGCTAGTGTGATAACTGTTGTTGTAAGAAAATTCCACCAATGGTAGGTGAACTTCCCAGTTATACCCGAAGTCAATCACACAATCACGTAACATGTCCTCCAAAGTCTGTATAGTACGCTCTCTTTGAGCATCAGTCTATGGATGATAAGCAGTACTCATATCCAATCACGTACCCAAAGATTTCTGTAGTGATTGCCAGAAGTGCGATGTGAAACGGGAATCGCGGTCTGAAATAATTGAGATCCGTACTCCATGCCTCGAAACGATCTCCTTCACATAGAGTCGGGTTAATTTCTCCATCCTGTCTGTTTCCTTTATCTCTAGGAAATGAGCAAACTTTGTTAATCTATCCACGATAACCCATATTGTGTCGCAACCAGTAGAAGTTTGAGGTAACTTAGTAATAAAATCCATTGATATGTGATCCCACTTCCACATAGGGATCTCGGGTTGTTGTAATAGTCCAGATGGTTTCTGATACACTACTTTTACCTTTGAGTAGGTCAGACACTTGCTCACATCTGTAGCTACATCCGCCTTCATGTTTGGCCACCATTAGTGCTCTTTCAAATCATAGTACATCTTGTCAGATCCAGGATGTATATAGTACTTAGACTTGTGTGCCTCACTCATGACCAAGTTTCTCAGATTTCCATGTAGAGGTACCCAAAGTCTATCCATGAAGTAACAAATTCCATCCGCTTTTACTTCCAATTATTTTTCCATTCCCCTTAACGATGTAGACACAATGTTTTCTGCTGTCAAAGCTTCTATCTGAGCCTCTCAGATTTGTTCAGGTAACTGTGTGCTAATGGTAAGCTGCAAAGCTCGCACACGTCAAGGCTTAGCAGTTTCTTTCCTACTCAGCGCGTCAGCGACTGCATTTGCTTTCCCCGGATGATATCTGATGGCACAATCATAGTTGTTCAGTAGCTCTACCCAACGTCTTTGCCTCATGTTCAATTCCTTTTGCTCAAAGATGTGCTGAAGACTCTTGTGATCGGTGTAAATAGTACATTTGGTACCTTACAAGTAGTGTCTCCAGATCATTAAGGCAAAAACTACCGCACCCAGTTCCAAGTCATGGGTGGTATACTTCTTCTCATGAACCTTTAGTTGCCTAGAGGCGTAAGCTATTACCTTATCCCGCTACATCAATACACACCCAAGTCATTGAATAGAAGCATCACAGTAGACTACGAATTCATCACATCCCTTTGGTAACACCAATATTGGTGCGCTACACAGTTTCTGTTTCAGCAATTGGAAAGCCGAATCCTGACTCTCACCCTATTTGTATGTTGTTCCCTTGTGAGTCAAAGCTGTGAGAGGTTGTGCAATCTTAGAGAATCCTTCGATGAACCATCGATAATATCCCTCTAATCCAAGGAATTGTCGTATCTCACTTGGTGTCTTAGGAACAGACCAATTCTTTATCGCTTCAATCTTTGCAGGATCAACATCTATTCCCTTCTCGTTGACAATATGACCCAAGAATTGCACCTCACGTATCCAAAAATCACACTTAGAAAACTTTGCGTATAGTTGTTCCTTTCTAAGTAATTCCAAGATTAAACGTAAGTGCTTCTCACGTTCTGCCTCAGTCCTTGAGTATATCAGTATGTCATCAATAAAGACGATAACAAACTGATCAAGATAGGGTTTGCACACGCGATTCATGAGGTCCATGAATACTGCTGGTGAATTCGTTAACCCAAATGGCATGACCAAAAATTCATAGTGACCATATCGTGTACGGAAGGCAGTCTTCGAGATGTCCTCTTCTCGAACTCTCAGCTAATGATACCCAGACCTCAGATCAATCTTAGAGTAATAGGTTGATCCTTGCAGTTGATCAAACAAATCATCTATACGAGATAAGGGATATCTATTCTTGATCGTAACCTTGTTCAGTTCCCTATAGTCAATGAACATTTGAAATGTACCATCCTTCTTCTTGACAAATAGAACTGGTGCTCCCCAGGGTGACAGACTCGGTCGGATAAACCCTTTTTCCAACAGCTCTTGTAGTTGGGCGGATAATTCCTGCAGTTTGTTCGGAGCTAACCGGTAAGGTGCTCTCGCGATTGGGGCAGCTCCTGGAGTCAACTCAATTTGGAATTCAACTTGACGATGTGGCGGTAATCCAGGCAGGTCTTCCGAAAACACCTCGGGAAACTCACGAACTACCGGGATATCCTCTATCTTCTTTTCCTCGATCTGTTTATCTGTGATGAGTGCCAATATGGCCAGTCGACCCTTTCGTAACAACTTCTGTGCCTTCATGAACGAGATGATGCCTATCACCGCACCACTCCTATCACCTCTGACCGTAAGGACGTCTTCGCCAATGGGAATCCGTATGATCTTCTCGTAGCATATGACTTCCGCTTGTTTACCGGAAAGCCAATCCATGCCTACTACTACATCAAAACTTCCTAGTGTAACAGGCATGAGATCTATGGCGAATGTATGACCAGCAAGCTCTAGCTTCCAGTCTCTAAGAATATGTGTTACGTGAATCTGTGTACCATCAGCTAACTCTACGGTGTATTTAGATTCTAAGGCTGAGGGCATATCACTTAAAAGACTACAAAACTTAATGGAAATAAAGCTTCTATCAGCTCCAGTTTCAAATAATACGGTATCAAAACGACCTTAACCGAAAATTTACCAGTTACTATTGTAGGATAGTTTAGAGCCTCACCTGAGCCAATAACGAAGGCTCTCCCTTTGGCTTTATTATTATTTCCACCATTGTTGTTGCCATTACCATTGTTGTTGTTATTGTTGTTGCCATTGTTATTGTTATTGTTGTTGCCATTGTTGTTGTTGCCATTACCATTCCTCCTGAGCCGGGGACAGTTGCTTATATATTGGCCTTCCTTTCTACATTCAAAACAGCCTTTGGGAGTTTCCTGGGACTGTTGTGGCTTTTTCATCAGCTCCCCACGGCAGTCTTTGGCTGCATGACCAATCTTCCCACAACGTTGGCACTTGAAATTGTCACATCGACCCACATGGTGGTAGTTACACCGGTTGCACTTCGGCTATCTTCCGCCATACCCACCGGGTCCTTGATTTGAGGGAGTCGCCTGGTTGAAGCTTCGATTGTTATCGAACATCTGTTGCTGTTACTGATTTTGCTGCTGTTGTTGAGGTTGAGATTGGCTGCTTGATGATGATCCCTTGTTACCTGAACCATCCCACTTGCGTTTATGGTCGGGCATGCTTGCCACCACGCCCCGCTTGGGTAATTATCCTTGCTCGACTTCTTGATCAGTCAGCCTGTGGCTGTCCGGATAGCTTGTTATATGGTAGTGGGGTTAAAGGCAGTTACCATACTTTGAATTTCGGGCACCAGTCCACGTATGTAGTGCTCGACTCTTTTGTGCATTTCATTGACCATTCCAGGGCATAGTGTGGCCAACTCATGAGTACGGGTCGTGTAGGCTTCAATCTCTGAGCCTTGCATTTTGAGTTTCCAGAGCTCAATCTCCAGCTTTTGTACTTCATTTTGAGGGCAGTATTCTTCAGTCATGATTTCCTTGAATTCATCCCAAGGCAGTTCGTTGGCTACAGCTTGACCCAACATTTTTGAACCTGGGAGTTCCACCAGGAAAGTGCTGCGCCTTCTAATGTCCCGGTGGCATACTTCACCTGATCAGCAGGTGGGCAGTTGCATTTTGCGAAGACAGACTCTGTCTTCTCAAACCACCTTACAAGCCCCACAGCCCTTTCCATCCCGCTGTAGGTATGGGGTTTAAAGTCCATGAAGGACTTGTAGGTACATGGTGGTGGTGTTGTTTTGACAACCCAAACATTAGTCAGATGTCCTAGACAAATAACTAGGATAATTAATTTAACCTCTTGCTATCATTTATCTGCTAGTTGTCCCGGTTGGGCAGCAGCCACTGCCGCCTGAACATGTTCGTTGATTAAAGCAGCCAATTCCGCAGGCGTCATATTTATGGCTCCGGCACCACGGCCTCCGGCGCCACGTCCACGACCACGCCCACGTCCGCTTCCGCGTGCGTCCATTTTTTAACTTTACAATTCACAAATACAATAATGAGTAACATCCAACACATTAATCTCATCGAAGTACAATAAACAATAAGAAATAATGGATTCACCACAACCATAACATTTATAACAAAAATGATAACCAAAGATAAATAAATTGCAAATGAGACACAAAGTATTCTATCAATGTCAAAATTTAAGTTTGTTAGTTGGGTGGGAAACAACCCTTCCCACATAGGTTTCAAAAAAAAGAAACACTACATAGTCTATGTTATACAATGAGGAAGTCAATCCACAACATCCGACCCATCGCTGTCGTCATCCGTTTCCTCCGGTTCCTCCTCCTCTGGGGCTTCCTCGAGGTCCTCCTCCTCGGGGTCTTCGGTAGGTGCAGGAGCTATAGCAATCTGGAGTGCTGCCAGTTGTGCTCGCTCCCGATATATCATATGCCGTATGCAGGTAGGATAGTAATCCCAATCTCGCGAAGGATCACGTTCAGGTATCGCGAACAGTTGAACCCAATCAACTCTTTAGATGGATACTGATGTCCTGGCCAGTCCGATCCACTGTCCGGTATGGGTGAGTAAGGAGGTGACTCAGATCTAGTGGGTCTCTTACCCAAGTCACGCGACGACGATGCCATGCTGCGAAGTACGTGATGCGTATGCCAATGAGTATACAGTAAGGAAGTAAGCGACAAGTAACTAACAACTGTGCGGTTATAGTCTAGTGTGTGTATGCAACCTAGTTCCCTATAATCATGGGTCTGATACCAAGCTGTCACACCCTTAAAATCCGCGTGCGGGGTTTTACCGTGAGGCACGTGACATACCAGGATTTCAGTCATTAGTTACTCAGAACGACTCTATATGTACAAACATTCAAAATCAAAGTTTAACTTTAAATAGTGCGGAAGCGTTAAATAAACCAGCAAACCCAAAACAATGTAACATGATCTAAAATGCGCAAACAAAGGCGCCCAAACATTATGCAAAACCAAATCGTAATTGTTTAAACAACTCAACCAAGGACATTGTTTTCACACATGCAGACAATCCAATGATGCTGACCCATGTAATGTGCTCCTATGCAATAGCAACCTTAACCTGAGAATAGCATAATAAAGAGTCAACACAACGGTTGGTGAGTTCAAGAGTTTGTGTTAGACATAAATCAATAATAGTTTACAATATAAGAAGTGTATTGTAATAGATAGCTAGTCTATAAACAAATAGTAATAATCATAGCGATTTCGCAATTGAAGCTGACTGTGTTACGTTTGTTGCCTCCTGCCACGACATAATAGGTCGTGACAATGTTCGTTAAGGATTAACTTGACAAGAGTGGGGCATGAACTCCCCCAAAAGAGAGTATGTAAAAGAGTGGGGCATGAACTCACCTGTTGCGCTTAAGAAATTACTTAAGGATTAACTTGACAAGAAAGAGTGGATAGACAACCCTCAGAGGTCACCTAGAACACATGAGTACATAAGTACATGTACACAAAATCACAATGAAACCCAAAGTGCTCTACAAACCAAAGAACTCAAGGTTTTAGAAGACAAGACACATTTGACCCAGTTGACCCGTTTGATCTGTTGGTGACATTATAGGTGAAATTCCATTCAAACAAGCATAACAGTACATCACACATGATTTACATACAAACTGATCACATATGACACTTCATTAATCACATGTACAAACTAGATCATCATACAACCAGATATCATACAAGTCATACGAATCTCAAACAATTTTCATGTTCAACATAGTTACTACACAACCAATGCATCATACATAGAATCAAATCATGCACAGCATGCCATGTGAAGCCACCCATGACTTCACACCCTAAACCCTACCAATCCTACTAAGTAGGGGCCTCAGATTCGCACGTGTGTATAATGGCCATCAACATACCATTTAACAGAATTCTTATCTCCCAAGATGCTCAACCATGATCAACTACAATCCAAACATAGCCTATCATAACCCATATGACCCATTACCATGAAATCCCACAAACAGACCAAACCTGTCAACTTACCAATTTAGCATTCATACAACCCAAACAATACATTCTACCACCTTAGAAATCATCCATGAACATACTAATATGATCCTAATGTCCCAAACATGCTCAAATCATCATATTCAGAATTTTGTGCAAATAAAGTTTCCCTTTTGGGAAAGCACAACCCAAAATATATCAAAGCACCCAATACATTCATGAATTCATTACAATATACCAATTCAAACTCATGTTAACATATAGACATGATCAACAACATCCAATCATCATAATTTATCAATCCTCATGAACAAAAGTTTCTACTTTTGGTAACCTATGAACTACAACATTCGTTCTTAGGTTTCTAGCATCAATATCATCAATCTAACACCCAATTATCATCATGAACACATTAACAGCATCAATTCATCATCAAATCATAGCATTCATGCAAATAAAGTTACTATTATTAGTAACCTAGGAACAACGCATCAAAAACGTAACTTTCTTGCATAATCAACATTAACTAACATCTATACAATCTAACTAACATAATAACATCAACAAACAACCAAGAATTCGACATTTTAGACATCAAATCGACTAGGGTTCGGCCAAACATCAAAACCATCAAAAAGATGTAAAAATCTAACCTTTAAACGTGTAATGACTTGTAATTGATGATTCTAACGTGTTGTAGCACTTGAAATCGACCCAAAACCGAATGAAATTGCTTTTTCTTGTTTGAAATCAAAGTGTGTGTGTGTTTGAAGGTGAAGTCACGGCCGAATGGTATGTGAGGGCTAGGGTTAGGATTTTTGTTTTATTTAATTTACCCATATTACTATTTAAACCCTTGTAATTTACATTTTATAAAATTAAGCTTTTAAACTCTTTTTAAAAGGTTTTTAACTAAAATAATAAACATATGAACTAATAATAACAATTATATGCTTTTACATTTACTAAATACAAAACATACGGATTAAACATGATAAAATTCACAATTAATATTTAAATCATGTAAATATATAAGCACAACTTAATAATCATATCATTAACTAAGTTATTATCAGATAATCATTATTAATTATTATTAAGTCACTAACGTTCAACGACAACTAGTGTGTGCTCACGACACGTGTATGCAAGACTTAACGGAACTAACGGAGTTTGGTAACGGAAAATTACCGGATGTCACAATACTGATTTATCAACTTGTCTTTGTTAATTTCTGTAACTTCACTGCTTCCTTCACACATGATCTGTAGAGCATCTCACACCCCTTTAGCTGTTCCATATTTTTATAATCTTTTCAGAACATCCATTTTCAGTGCTTGTGTAAGGATGGAATAAGCTCTAAGATCAATCTTGATTTTCTTATATTCTTCATCATCAAGATTTAAATTGGGATGCTCAATGGGAATTCTTGCAGTTTTGTACTGCGTAGCTTGATCAGCATTTAGAGACAGTGGAATGTAGGGACCTTTGCAAATAGATATCCAGTAATCAGGATCTACACCTGTAATGTAGTTTCTAAAACGAATTTTCCACTGCTTAAACTCGGATTTGTGTTTAAGCATAGGAGGTTTAGATGCATGACCAATTTCAAAATGATTATAGGTATCCATGTTAGTTAAACTGATTTTAACTTGTTGAATACTATTTTAAGTTGATTTTAAGTTCGAACAGTATGTTTTTCTACAAATCTTTTGTTTTCGGTCAAGAACTGGTCTGTTAAGTTTAGATCTGTCGATTTGAAGGAGTTCTAAGTTCTTGATTTTGTGTTGTTGGGTTTGACAACAGCAGATCTGAAGATTTTGTACTTTGTGGTTTTCGATTACAGTATGTTTGTTTATCAGAAGAGTAGATCTTGCTGATGAATAACTCAGTCTACAGTTCAATCGATTTTCACCCAAAATCCAAGATGATTCTGTGATGAATTCAAGAGGCAAGGCCCTGATACCAATTGACTGGGTTTGAGAATGGTATTCTCAGTTGATGTGACTCAACCAAGGATCGAATACGTGGACTGTGTCAATAATATATCAGCGAAATTACTATATTAAAGAACATTAATTGCTGTAGTAAACGCTTGAATGTAAGAGAATCAAGAACAGTAGTAAATGTTGTAAAATATTGTGGATATTACTGCTGAAGTCAAAAACTTACAAAGTTAGGGTATGTGACCCTATTTATAGGCATATACATTGCCTGTATAAAAGACTAAACTAACCCTGATCTATACAAGTGAATCTAGTCTAAGTACAAAATAAATATAAAACAGTGTAAGTTGTTCATCCGCATTAGTTCATGCGGATGAACAAGTCTTCATCAGCATTAGTTGTTTGTAGTCAGCATTTGTGTTTGCTCACCTGAATTAGTTCATGCGGATGAATAAGTCTTGTCAGCATTTACTGTTGTTCATCCGCATGGACTAATGCGGGTGAACAATCTTTGTCAGCATTTACTGTTGTTCATCCGCATGGACTAATACGGGTGAACAATCTTTGTCAGCATTTCTTCAGTTCATTCGCATGGACCAATACGGATGAACACTTCTGTTCAACATTAGTTGTCTTGATCCGCATTTGTTAATGCGGGTGAACAAACACTTGTCCGCATTTGTTCACTAGTCATCCGCATTAACAAATGCGGGTGCTTTATACTTGTCTTTTCTTGTCTTCTGTTGTCTTCTGTTGTTTTCTGTAACTAATTTTCTCCAACCAGAACAACCTCCAACCACTTCTTGAGTTAGCAAGTATGATCCTTTCAGGGTCTAACAATACTCCCCCTAAGGATTATACTGCCTAGGTTCCTCAAGATTGTGATAGAGTTGGTGGTTGTGAAGATTCTGGTTGGTCTTCTTGTGATGTCTTCAGTTGGACTTTTGGGGATAAAGTTGCAGCAGCTTCTATTTGAGATTCAGGTTGTACCATTGAGGGATTGATAATGGCCTTGATCATATTGGAAAAGTCTTTTTGCTTCTTTCATCTTTTCTCTGCTCAGCACATGTATCTTCATCTCACTCATGGTGTAGATAGCAGCAAGGGGCATTTGTTTCAAAGAGATTGGTTCCTAAACTAAAATGGAAGATAACCCATCCATATGGATCAGCAATGACCCATAAGCATCAACCTCTAACTTGACAATATTGCCCATCTGCATTGGCACCTTTCTCTTCTTCCTTTGTTCCCTTTTATTGTTGATTCTTAAGATGCCAGCTTCAAGAACTTAGCACACTTCAACATAAACTCCAGATCATCTTTAGCAGCTTTGTTTTTGAGGGCTCTAAAGTGTTTTGTGAAGATATAGTGTATGTAAGACTCATCTAGTAGTCTGACCTCATATCCACTAAAAATTCTAATTTCAGGGGCTTCTTTTCCTCCCCATGTTCTTTCAATCACAAGCTCATAAGTCTCTTCATCATAATAAACATCAGAAATAGGCTTTGACTTATGAGTGCCTGTAATCATCTTTCTTTTCAGACTTTTAGTTGGCTTTACATACAATTCAGGGAATACTATTTCTTCTGCTTCTTTTGTTCTTCTTTTAACAAATGGGTTGTTGAAGGTCTTGTCTTTTCTTGTGCAAATGACTTTCAGTGATTTGAAGTTGTTAGTTCTTTTAAACATCTTCAAAATATCAGCAAATTCATATCCTCTATACATGCCAGCAGGATTCACCAGATCAAGCTCAGCCAGTTCTTTCAGATCATGAACTTTCAATGCATTGACTAAAGCTGTATACTCAGTGAAGAATTGTACCAATCCTGATATTCTTTTCACCATGAACATATTCCAGTCACTGTCATACTTCTAGGCAATAATTTTAACATCAGTCTTGCCACTTGGAGTAGACACCCCTCTAATTAATTCAGTAGTGGTTAGCCCTTCTTGGAGTTCGAGCTGAGAAGGCTCTATAAACCACTCTGAATTCTTGTGTAAGATAGGGGCCAGAACATCTTTATCTTTAACTGTCAGCTGCACATCTTGTGCTGATGTTCTTGTTCTGGGTTTCTGGGCAATTACTTCTTCTTCAATTGCCATCAATCTGTCTTTCATGTTATTTATCAATTTTAACATTGCAGCCCTTAGGGAATTGGTCTTCATGTTACGAAGTTTTCTTTTTGTAAACTCTTGTTTGTTATGTGTAACACCCAGAAAATTTTAAAAAGACGAGAAAGAAGGATTAAATGTGTATAAAAGAAGGAAATGCAATTAAACCCAAATAGAGGGGTTAAAAGTGTGCAAGGTACAAAATATATATAATTTTGTACAAAAGCAACATGGCCGCCCATGCCATGTTACTTTTCACCTTTTCTGCTGATTGTAGAGAGAGAGAAGAAGCGGAGCAGAGTTCTTGGGTTTTTGAAGAAAGAAGAACAAGGAGATCAAATTCAAGGTAAGAATTCATCGTTTTAAGTTGTTCTTGGCCGCCTATGCCTCGGTTGCATGCTTATGTGTGTTGTTTGTGTTTGGGTTGTGTTTGTTGGGTTTTAGGTGTTTGAACTCATTGCATTGAAGGAAGTCATACTCGAGGATTGCATAAGGTGAGTTTCAAGATCCCCGGTTTCTATGTTTTAAACCTGTTTTGGGGCTGGAATTGCATGTAACTAACTTTTAATATGTCCAGTATGTTGTACCGTAAGTTTGGCCCTGTTCTTTAGTGGGTGTGTTTGGGCCTACATGTTTTGCTCGGTTTATGTGGTTGTATGCTTGTTTTGAGAGAGATTAGCATGCTAGATCGGTGCGATGAATGTATAAGAATGAGGATTGGGAACTGATTATAGTGTAAGGCGCAGTTTCCAGTTAGTTGGTCATCCGCATTAAGTTTGAATATTTGCATAAGTGTTGTTCATCCGCATTAGTTAAGTCTTCATCCGCATTCGATGAACACATCGACTATTTTGTTCACCCGCATTTGCTAAGTGTTCATCCGTATTTGTTGTATGCTCATCCGCATTTGTTTTGTCCATGCGCATTTGCTTCAGTCATCCACATTTGGTTCATGCGCACTTCGTTGTACTATTTTCTAGAAACTTACATGTGCTTTATGTATGCCCATTCGCTACAGTGTTCATGCGCATTTCTTTGGGACACTTAGAATATTTCCTGAGGTGTTCATCCGCATTTTTTTTTCATCCGCATTTGTTTGCTCATCCGCATTTCTTTAAGGGGACAGAATTTTTGGAGGATTTTGAGATGTAGAGCTTAAGTGTAGGCTTTGACTTGGGATGTTTTCGGGGTTAATGTATGTTGACCTTATGATGTCTTATGTGATGATGCTATGCATGGTACGGTTATGTTTATGTTTTGTTCCTTATTATGTATGTTTATTTTCCGTAGCTTTACGTGGTATGATTATGAAAAGTAAATGGAAAGTATTATGTAACGTAAAGCGGAAGATAATGAAAAGGGAACGTATGGATTAAGAGAATGCATGCATTAACGATGTAATGAATGAATAAATGGAAAAGTCTTGCAAGCAAAGGTTGAGATGAGTGACCGTGATGTCAAAACAGACTTGTATGCCAAAGGTTGAGTTGAGTGACTGTGCTGTCACAAAAGACTTGTATGCCAAAGTTGAGGTGAGTGACCGTGTTGTCACAAAAGACTCATAAGGGATTCAATCCATGAGATTGACACGGATCTTTGTCACTTACCTCGGTGCTGGTGCCAGGTTTTATGCGCAATGAATGGAAGTCTGATAAACTTCGACCCAGTACCGAGCACGTTTAGGTAAGTGGTTGATCTGGCAGGGAGGCTGTATGATGAACGGGAAGTGGTGGTGGCTGTGGTGAGTAAGAAAGGTGGTGGTGGCCAGAACTGGAATGGGAAGAGGTGTGGATGTGGCGGGGCCGCTCCAAACAACAAAGTTGCGAGGGTGGATGACCGACGCGTGGTCGCACCCGGTGCGGGGTCGAAGAGGTGTGGCAAATGTGGGAAAGTGCACACCGGAGAGTGTAGGTTGAGATCCAATGTCTGTTTCTGGTGTGGGAGGACAGGACACATGGCGAAGGACTGCAGGGTAAGGAGGTGTTATAACTATGGCGAGGAGGGCCACATGATCAGCGAATGCAAGAAGCCGAGGGCTGAGAATTCCGGGGCGAAGAAGACGACCAGAACCGAAGGGTAGAAAGCAAGCGCCAGAGCATTCACGATGACTTAGAAGGAGGCTAGGACGAACCCCGATGTTGTGTCAGGTACGTTCCTAGTAAACCAAACTCTTGCCTCCGTGTTATTTGATTCCGGTGCTAGTAAGAGCTTCATTTCTGCTGCCTTTTGTGCTAAGTTGCCTTTAAGGAGTAGGAGTATTGAGGAGCCCTTCGATGTAGAAACTCCCATAGGTAAGTCTACCAGGATTTCTGAGATGATGGAAGGTTGTGTCATAGAAGTAGAAGGTCATAAGTTTCCTGTTAGACCGTTCGTGATGACCTTAGGCGGTTTCGATGTAGTCCTAGGAATGGACTGGTTAGCGGCCTACGAGGCTAATATCGTATGTCGCAAGAAGATGATTGGACTGACAGCGTCTGACGAGAGTTCGGTGACGTTTTATGGTGATCGAGTTACTACGATTCCGAAGGTGATTTCGATGGCGGTGGGGGGAAAGTGCATGAGGCGTGGATGTAGTGCCTACTTGGCCTACGTGAAGGATTTAGATATGCCAACACCACAACTATCAGATGTACTGGTTGTGTGTGAGTTCCCAGATGTGTTTCCCGAAGACTTACCAGGTGTGCCACGACCACGAGATCGAGTTCAAGATTGACTTGATACCCGGTGCTCAACCTGTTTCTAAAGCATCGTATCGGTTGGCTCCGACCAAGATGAAGGAATTGATGGAGCAACTGTAGGAGTTGCTTGATAATGGGTTCATTAGATCGAGTCTCTCTCCATGGGGTGCCCCGGTTTTGTTTGTAAAGAAGGACGGTAGTATGAGGATGTGTATTGACTACCGCGATCTAAACAAGTTGACGGTGAAGAATCAGTATCCATTGCCGAGGATTGATGACCTGTTTGATCAGCTCCAAGGTGCCAGTTGGTTTTCAAGAATAGATCTCCGATCTGGTTATCATTAGTTGAAGGTGAAGGAGCAGGATATTCCTAAAACAGCTTTTCGTACGCGTTAGGGACACTAAGAGTTTCTCGTTATGTCTTTCGGTTTAACCAACGCGCCAGCTGCTTTTATGGATCTGATGAATCGAGTGTGTCAGCCGATGTTGGATAAATCATTGATTGTGTTCATTGATGATATCTTGATTTATTCGAAGAGCGAGGTGGAACATGCCGGTCACATTCGAGAGGTATTAGAGACGTTGAGAAGGGAGAAGTTGTATGCTAAGTTCTCCAAGTGCGTGTTCTGGTTGCGTGAGGTTTAGTTTTTGGGTGTTTTTGGGTCACGTGGTGAATCCTGAGGGGATTATGGTAGACCCAGAAAAAGTGGAAGCTGTGATGCAATGGAAGTCTCCAAAGACGCCATCCGAGATTCGTAGTTTCTTGGGGTTGGTGGGATATTATAGGAGATTCATTCAAGACTTCTCTAAGATAGCTTCTCCATTGACTAAGTTGACCCGTAAGGATGTGAAGTTTGTATGGGGTGAAGCTCAAGAGAGTGCTTTTGAGGAGTTAAAGGCAAGGTTGACTCAAGCTCCTGTCTTATCATTACCCGAAGGGAGCGAGGATTT
Organism: Flaveria sonorensis; assembly: GCA_025506505.1. Taxonomy (NCBI): domain Eukaryota; kingdom Viridiplantae; phylum Streptophyta; class Magnoliopsida; order Asterales; family Asteraceae; genus Flaveria; species Flaveria sonorensis. The sequence continues at coordinate 67,256 of JACCIY010000569.1, forward strand.
GGTGGTTTATTCAGATGCTTCTTACTCGGGATTAGGTTGCGTGCTAATGTAGCGAGGATAGGTTATAGCTTACGCATCCTGACAATTGAAGGTTCATGAGGTTAATTACCCTACTCATGATTTGGAGCTAGCAGCTGTGGTCTTTGAATTAAAAATTTGGAGGCTCTACCTGTACGGGACGAGGTGCACCATCTTCACTGACCACAAGAGCTTGAAGTACTTCTTCGAGCAGAAGGACTTGAACATGAGGCAAAGGAGATGGTTGGAACTGATAAAGGATTATGATTGTGAAATCCATTACCATCCGGGCAAAGCCAACGTAGTGGCGGATGCCCTCAGCCGAAAAGAGAGACCCGAGCCGATTCGGGTGAAGGCTTATTAGTTGGTTATGACCTCTGATGTGATGAAGCAGGTCAAGGAGTTTCAAGATGAGGCGTTAAAGGAATATCATCTTAACCCTGAAAGGATGAGAGGTCTAGTCGCGGAATTGGGTGAAAATACTCTCAGTGTTAGAACCAGATTCGGACGAATGTGGATTCCTTGTTGTGGGGATCTACGTGGGAAGATCATGGACGAAGCTCATAAGACTCGATACTCTATTCATCCCGGTACTACAAAGATGTATCAAGATATGAAGAAAGATTATTGGTGACCGGGTATGAAGCGCGATGTAGCAGAGTATGTGAGTAAGTGCCTTACTTGCTTGCAAGTGAAGGCCGTACACCAGAAGCCGTACGGGAAAATCCAACCGTTGGATATACCGGAGTGGAAGTGGGAGCATATCACTATGGACATTATCACGAAGCTACCGCGTACCGTGAAGGGGTACGATGCCATATGGGTGATAGTCGACCGTCTGACTAAGAGTGCTCACTTCCTACCGATCCGGGAGACGTATTCATCTGAGAAGTTAGCGGATCTATTCATTAGGGAGATTGTAACTCGTCATGGTGTGCCGGTGTCTATTGTTTCTGATTGTGACACTCGGTTTACATCTATGTTCTGGAAGAGATTTCATGATGCAATGGGGACGAGGTTACACATCAGCACGGCTTATCATCCACAGACGGATGGTCAGTAGGAGTGAACCATTCAGACGCTTGAGGATATGCTTCGGGCATGCATCATTGACTTTGAAGGTAGTTTGGATGACCACTTACCGTTAGCGGAGTTCTCATACAATAACAGTTATCATGCCAGTATTGGTATGCCCCCTTATGAGATGCTATACGGTAGGAGGTGTAGAACACCCGTTTTTTGGGGGGATATTGGTCAAAAGGAGTTGGGAAGTATTGAGGTGATTGAGGCTATGACTGAGAAGCTCGAGAAGATTAAAGCCTTTATGAAGGCAGCCGAAGATAGGTAGAAGTCGTATGCTGACAAGAGACATAGACCAATTGAGTTCAAGGTGGGAGATAGAGTTATGCTGAAAGTCTCCCTTTGGAAGGGCATAATTCGGTTTAGGAAGCGGGGCAAGTTGAGCCCGAGATACATAGGGCCTTTTCGAATCATTGCTCGAGTAGGAGAGGTGGCCTATAGGTTGGAGTTACCCGATGATTTAAGTGGAATTCACCCTACATTCCATGTATCTCATCTGCGGAAGTGTTTAGCTGACGAAGATATGGAGCAACCAGTGGCAATCATTGATCGCAAGGAGAAGAGGTTAAGGAATAAAGCGGTTCCCCTGGTGCGTGTACAGTGGAAGCACAGGAAGGGATCCGAGTCTACGTGGGAGACTAAAGAAGAGATGAGGTAGTATTACCCACATCTGTTTGAGGAATAACAGGTTTCGGGGATGAAACCTATATAAGGGGGGTGGACTTGTAACACCCGGAAAATTTTAAAAAGACGAGAAAGAAGGATTAAATGTGTATAAAAGAAGGAAATGCAATTAAACCCAAATAGAGGGGTTAAAAGTGTGCAAGATACAAAATATAATATAATTTTGTACAAAAGCAACATTGCCGCCCATGCCATGTTACTTTTCACCTTTTCTGCTGATTGTAGAGAGAGAAAGAAGCAGAGCAGAGCTCTCGGGTTTTTGAAGAAAGAAGAACAAGGAGATCAAATTCAAGGTAAGAATTCATCGTTTTAAGTTGTTCTTGGCCGCCTATGCCTCGGTTGCATGCTTATGTGTGTTTGTTTGTGTTTGGGTTGTGTTTTGTTGGGTTTTAGGTGTTTGAACTCATTGCATTTGGGTTTGAAGGAAGTCATACTCGAGGATTGCATAAGGTGAGTTTCTAGATCCCTGGTTTCTATGTTTTAAACCTGTTTTGGGGCTGGAATTGCATGTAACTAACTTTTTAATATGTCTAGTATGTTGTACAATAAGTTTGGCCCTGTTCTTTAGTGGGTGTGTTTGGGCCTGCATGTTTTGCTCTGTTTATGTGGTTGTATGCTTGTTCTGAGAGATTAGCATGCTAGATCGGTGCGATGAATGTATAAGAATGAGGATTGGGAACTGATTATAGTGTAAGGTGCGGTTTCCAGTTAGTTGGTCATCCGCATTAAGTTTGAATATTTGCATAAGTGTTGTTCATCCGCATTAGTTAGGTCTTCATCCGCATTTGATGAACACATCGACTATTTTGTTCACCCGCATTTGCTAAGTGTTCATCCTCATTTGTTGTATACTCATCCGCATTTGTTTTGTCCATGCGCATTTGCTTCAGTCATTTGCATTTGGTTCATGCGCACTTCATTGGACTATTTTCTGGAAACTTACATGTGCTTTATGTATGCGCATTCGCTACAGTGTTCATGCACATTTCTTTGGGACACTTAGAATATTTCCTGAGGTGTTCATCCGCATTTGTTTGTTCATCCGCATTTGTTTGCTCATCCGCATTTCTTTAAGGGGACAGAATTTTCGAAGGATTTTGAGATGTAGAGCTTAAGTGTAGGCTTTGACTTGGGATGTTTCCGGGGGTAATGTATGTTGACCTTATGATGTCTTATGTGATGATGATATGCATGGTATGGTTATGTTTATGTTATGTTCCTTATTATGTATGTTTATTTTCCGTGGCTTTACGTGGTATGATTATGAAAAGTAAATGGAAAGTATTATGTAACGTAAAGCGGAAGATAATGAAAAGGGAACGTATGGATTGAGAGAATGCATGCATTAATGATGTAATGAATGATTGACAGGAAAAGTCTTGCAAGCAAAGGTTGAGGTGAGTGACCGTGATGTCACAACAGACTTGTATGCCAAAGGTTGAGGTGAGTAACTGTGCTGTCACAAAAGACTTGTATGCCAAAGGTTGAGTTGAGTGACTGTGCCGTCACAAAAGACTTGTATGCCAAAGTTGAGGTGTGTGACCGTGTTTTCACAAAAGACTCGTAAGGGTTTCAATCCATGAGATTGACACGGATCTTTGTGGCTTACCCCGGTGCTGGTGCCAGGTTTTGTGCGCAATGAATGGAAATCTGATAAACTTCGGCCCAGTACCCGCTTTGTGCCCACGTTTGGGGTATAGCCGATGACCTTGATCCGGAAGGAATGAACGAAGGAAGGTTAACGAATGAAATGTACGGAATGAAAGATAACGAATGACGATGAAAGATAATAATAAATTATTATCTATGTGTACGTATGATGTATGATCGCTTACGAAAGTAAAGTACGGTTTTAAACGAAAGAAAAGTATTTTATTTATAAAACTAGAACTCACTCAGCAACGCTGACTTTTATGTGTTTCCAGTTGGCAGGTAATGTTGCTGAGGATGGCACGGGGCAGCTACTTGGCGTTTTTGGGATGGCATCTATCGCTTAAATTATGACGTTTTTGCATTGTAAAGCGAACAAACAAGATTTTGTAACGATTATGAATGTTGTATTATTTTGCAAAAGCAATGAATGAAATGATTTTAAATTATTCCGCTGCACTGTTTAGTACACATAAATATATGTTTTATGTTTTATGTGCAATGATTGACCAGCTGTAAGTGTCCCGGGAACGGGGCCTTACATTAAGATAGTCCTTCATTTCCCTATCAGACATACTATAGGGATCAGGAAACATAGACTGTTCAGCATCTTTCTTTATTGTTTTTGAGATGGAAGTTGTTGTCTTTTCAGCCTTTTTCTTTTCAGAATCTTTCCTCATCTCATACTCTGTTACATATGATGGATCCAACAGCTTTTCTGTCTTCTTTATTTCTTCTACAATCTCATCATAGGTCATGTTGAATACCATATCAGCTTCATAGCCATGATTGATCAGATACATAGCATGAATCATCAGATTATCAGTTTTGGCCTTTTCAATCATGCTTTCAACAGATTGCTCAATAATAGTTGGGCGGGTCACATCATCATGTGTCTTTTGTTGTTTGTTCTCAGAGTCTTCTTCATCCAGCATTATCACTTCCAAAGTATGCTGTAACTCTTTTTCAGCCTGCTCATGTTCATCCAAGAATTCAGCAATTGCTGTCAAACTTCTGGGATCATCTTTGGTTTTCTTTTTAGGTTGTTCTTCCTCAACCATAGGAAGTTTTCCTTATGCCTTTTCTGACAAATACTTCATTTTTCTTGTGTATGTCATCACTTTTGATCCTGATGATGAAGCTTCATCAGTTTTGGCCTGTTGTTCTTGTTCAATAGCCTTAATTTTAGGAGTGATTCTTTGTTGTTCAGCCTCAACAGCTTCTTGTATGTTCAATTCAGCAGTTTCTTTTACATTTAACTCATCACAAAGTCTATTAATTAGACTTTGTTATTCAACAGTCAGCACAACTGCAGGCACAGGCTGCATTCTTAACTCTTCTTCAATTGGCACAGGTTTTAAAGGAATTATTACAATAGAATCAGAGGGGGACCTTATGTATTTGATGTAGTCCCAAAACTCTTCATCTATGATTAATTCACTGGAAGAATACCTGTCCAAGTCATCAATAAATTCTTTCATCATAGAAGCATCTGCAGATGAAGTTTCAGAATGAACCACTATTTCCCAACTGAATTCATCCCTGACTTCTTCTTCTTTTTCTTGTTCTTGTTGTTGTTCTGCTACTTGTTGTCCAATTTCATCACAAGATTTCTCATCCTTTTCTTTTATAATTTCATCTTTCAATTTCACAAGGAGTTCTAGTTCATCAACTCTTTTTGTTAAGTCATCATTTCTTTTTGTGAGCTCATCAATTAACTCATTTTGAGACTCAATCAAGTTTTCTTGTTCCTCCATTGCTTCTGTTTGTATGGCAACAGTTTCAACAAGCCCATACACTTCTTCTCTTACCATTTCCAAAGATGATTTTAGTTTACTGATTTCATCATCTTCATCCTCATCTCAGCTTCATAGTTTTCTTTTGACTCCCTTAGTCCTTTTTCTTTTTCATCTAACTCTTGGAGTCTATCACTGAGTACCCCTGACCTCCTATTTAATGTATTCTCCAGTCTAGACACTTTTTCCATCCGTTCAAATATCATCTTATCTTTATCATCTGGTCTGATTATTTTTGATTCAGCAAAGCTCTCAGAAGGAGCATCTTCAGAGACAATTTGTCTCTGTGGAAGAGGTGCAAACTGTTGATTATCTTCCTCATCGTCAGATGATTGAGAAGAGTCTGTGGAACTGGTAGATTCACCAGAACTTTCAAATACAGCAGCAACTTCATGTGCAGGGCTTTCTTGTGATTCTTGATGAGTATGAATAGGAGAACATGATTATGGGATAATGGGGTCAACCCTAAAAGGGGATAAAATAGCAGCTTCTTGTATTGTTTCACCTGAGTGAGGATCACCAATCAAAGGTGACACTGGTTTAATGAGTTCTCTAGATTCTGCATGCTCATCAACATGGTGTTGATCATGAATAGCAGCCTGCTCCACTAATTATTCTGGAGCTTCTTCTTGAACATTCACTTCATGAATTGGTTCCTCATCAGGGAGCATCAGCTGCCATTTCTTGTGCAGGTTCCTCAATAGGAACATCATCATGTAAAACAGGTTCTTGTTGTTGTAATTGATCCTCATCCATTGGCACATCATTTTAGGGATCTATTTGTTGTTGCATCCAAGGTAAAAGTGGAAAGAAAGTACCACTATAGAAATTTCTTGGATCTCTCTTCTTGATGTACTTCAAAGATCTTGCATTATAATGAGGAATTTCAAGAATGGGTCCTCCTAAAACCATATCAGGAAAGGCTTCATTAATAAGACACTGAATGAATCTGGGATACATTAGGAACATGTTCCTTCTCCCCTCTTGCATGTTTGCCATCATTCTATTAAAGACATAGGCTGAAAAATTGTAGGGTCTGTTAGAGCAGAGGGCACAGACCAGTGAAGATATGGTTAATGGAATATCATTCCACCCAGTTTTTCTTTTAGATAAGCAGTGTTGGATATAATGAATGAGAAACCTCCACTACAAATCTACCAATCCTTTCACTATCTGTTTTGCCTCAAATCCACCCTCATATCCAATGTTAGCAAAGAATGACATGATATCTTCTTCATCAAATTCAGTTGGTGAATCAGGTTCATCTTCAAATCTCAAGCATTGTCTTATTGTTTGCTCAGAGATTATCAGTGTATGGTCAGCAGTTATTCTTCCTGAAATTACTTTTTCTCCATCACTGTCTACTACTTCTGCATTACCCCTAAATGATCTGATATAGTTCTCATAGATCACTGGTCTAACTATAATGGCATAGGCCACTCTTGTAGTGGCAATAAATCTGATCATGTCTCTGAGACCTTTTGCTTTAGGGACATCTGGATTGAGAAAACCATTGACATTGTGGAGCTTGCTCCAAGTCAGGTTAGCCATTATGTAATCTGCACACAAAGAGGATGAATTAGTGAGAATTGTGTGTGATTTGTTCAATTTTGACTTTTTAGGTCAAAAATGAATTCTGCTTGTTACTGTTACATTAGGTTATTTGACCTAATTTGATTTTTTATGAATAACAGTTCAAAATTTTGTTTCTTTGTGTTGGGTTACACTGATTTTGATTGTGTTTTAACAGATTGTTTTGATGTCAACATTGTTATAAACCAGTATCCCCTGTTCATCGATGTTTTATGTGTTCTTAGAACCACATGAAATCTTTGATGTTTACACCGATCATTAATTTTAATGAACTCTGTCATTCATCTAAATCCAGTGTTCTTGAGTGTATTTGAAGCATTTCACAAGATTAGGGTTCCATTTCAAGAAATTTTGTTCGACAGTCGAATTATGTAAGAAACTGATAATAACCTTTTAATTGACAATACTTCGATTTAACAGACAATGTTGTTTGTTTTGATGTTGGATTTGAACAAAATGAAGCTTGATTAGTATAGATTTGAACTCAGAAGAAGAACGGTTTTCTGGCACTCGACTCACTATAAAAGTTCACTCAAAATTTTGAAAAGTAATAAATGACCCACATTAAATGAGTATTTATAGAACATTTCATATTTTTTACAAATTTTACAAGTACAGAAAATATTACTGTAACAAATGCGGTTACAAAATTTCAATGGGCGCATTTACTGTTACAAATGCTGATGATCAAATTCAAGTTTCAGCATTGTAACAAATACGGAAGTGTTAATTTTATCTATCCGCATTCATTGTAGCAAATACGAACGGACAAGTTATCAGCATTTACTGTACCAAATGCGGGAGAACAAATGACTTGTCCGCATTTACTTAGACAAATGCGGGTGACCAAAGTTAACTTATCAGCATTTCATGTAGCAAATGCGGGTGAACAAATGACTTATCCGCATTTACTGAGACAAATGCGGGTGACCAAAGTTAACCACCCTTGAAAATGTTGATGAGTTAGGCTGTCCGCATTTACTGTAGCTAATGCGGATGAACAATTTGTTTTCTGCATTAGTTTACTTGTACAAAAACAGTTACATGCATTGGTTAAATGATAGGGTTACCTTCACCCGCATTAACCAATGCACTTACCCACATTAAATTTTGTACTTGTCAAAAATTAATGTTTTTGTAGTGGCTGAATCTGATTGGTTTGTACAGCTGCTACTGATTTTATGAAGATGAGTCTGCATTTTTGTTGTTTTATGAAGATTTTGCAGATTCTGAGATTGTCAATTCTTGCTTGGATTGTCATGTATCTTTGATGTGACACAGATTCCCAACTTGACTGATTTTGGAACATATGCATCTTCTGAAGCTGATTATGGAGTAATTTCCATACAGACACAATCAATTTGACAAAGTTGTCAATTTAATGTTTGCAAATTTCATGTTTTTGTAAATATTTCCTTTTAAAATTTTATTACTCCCCCTAAAGTTTTATCAGTTTATATCCATATGGGATAAAACTTTACACAAATTTATAAAATTTATGGACAATATTTCTGAATTTTGATTGTTTTGCTTATCTGTAAATGTAGAAATTTTGTACTATTGTTTGTAATTTTGGGATCATATCAATCTTACTTTCATAAGTGCAAGTTGTCATGAACTTATTGATTGAAGGTATGTTTGTCCTTTAAACTCATGCTTGGTCAATATTGTAATGCATGTGATTTTTATCATGTTTTGATTTAATTAAATATTCAACATGAACCTCACACTCATAAGCATAGCAAGATTAACTATCCTCACGTACTGTATGGTAGAACGTTTTCACAAATTTCAATACCTGGTCATTTAAGTTATGAAACCTCATTCCTTTTGGTAATAGGGATCCACTTTGGGATCCTTTTACCTGATCCTTATTTTGTTTGATCATCATTGGGATTCTTTTTGATCTTCACTTTGGAAGGTGATCCACTTTGGGATTCTTTTTTGTTATATTCTATTTTAGTTGTCACCCGTATTGGATGTGTTCCTCATTGGGAATCTTTTTGGATCTAGACATCAGCACTATGTGCTTGTTTCCCCAGGTCTTTGCTCAGCAAAACAAAGGAGAAACTGATGTGAATGAGATTCATAAGGTATCATGACCTGGTGTGTTTATGTTACTACATATACATACACTTGGATAGGTCAGATACTTACATGCTATTGAGAGGATGCATTTACATTTGAATGTGAGCTTTAGTTTATCATAGCATTTATCTTTTGTTCCAAGTTGAGCCTACCCACATATCAGGTAAGTCATGTTAGTCTTTCAAGATATTGAATTAAGCACGGTGAATGATATAACAACTGTAATTATATCATTTCCCATGAAAGTACAAATCAAGGACTTCAATAAAAATTGATTTCTTTTTGTAATTTTGTGAATTTTTTTTTTTGATGTTTTTGAAATTTTGATTTTTTTTACTCAAGGTTAATCATGCCGATTGATTGGACTAAGAATTCAAACCGACTTGGGTCAAATGCCTTAGTAAACAAATCAGGTAGCTGATTGTCTGTGTTAACCTGAATCAGCTTGATTAAACCTTTTTCAGCACAGTCTCTCAAAAAGTGATATCTAATTTCAATATGTTTTGTTTTTGAGTGCTGAACCGGATTGTTTGTTATGAAGACTGCAGCAGTGTTGTCAATATGGATTGGTGTTTGTAAGAAGTTATAACCATAATCAAGCATCTGGTTTTGAATCCAGAGAATTTGAGAACAGCAAGCTGATGCTGCAATATATTCAGCTTCAGCTGTTGATACAGAAACATTGGTTTATTTCTTGCAATGCCATGACACCAGTCTGGGACCAAGAAATTGACAACCACTAGATGTGGACTTTCTGTTGAAATTGCATCCCTTATAGTCACTGTCTGTATATGCATAGAGATTGAAGTCACCTTCCTTAGGATACCATAATCCAAGAGCAGGTTTGCCCTTAAGATATCTAAATATCCTCTTGACTGCATTTACATGAGATTCCTTGGGATCTGCCTGATACCTGGCACAAACACAAACACCAAATATAATGTCAGGTCTACTGGTTGTTAACTACATGAGTGAACCAATCATGGATTGATAAAGAGTCTGATCCACAGATTTGCCATCTGTGTCTGGGCCAATCTTCACTTTTGTATCAACAGGTGTTCTGATGGACTGACAGTCTGCAAAGTGAAACTTTTTTAACATGGATTCCACATATTTTGACTGGCTGATGAAGATTCCACTGGATGTTTGTTGTACTTGAAGACCTAGGAAGAATGTGAGTTCTCCCATAGCACTCATCTGAAATTTTGAATACATAAGATCTTTAAAGTCTTTGCAAAGTGATTTGTTGGTGGAGCCAAAGATGATATCATTCATATAAATCTGGACAAGCAGCATCTCATTTCCTTTTCTCTTTCTGAACAAAGTCTGATCAATCTTTCCTCTTTCATAACCATTGTCAAGAAGAAAGGATGACAGAGTCTCATACCATTTTCGAGGGGCTTGATGTAAGCCATACAAAGCTTTATCAAGCTTGTATACCCTGTGAGGGAAATCAGGATCCTCAAAGCCTGGTGGTTGACTCATATAAACTTCTTTAGAGATCTTTCCATACAAGAATGCACACTTCACATCCATTTGATAGACAGTGAATTTCATGGATGCTGAGTATGCATGAAAGAGACGTATTGCTTCTAATCTGGCAACAGGGGCAAACACTTCATCTTAGTCTATTCCTTCTTCTTGTGTATAGCCCTGTGCTACCAATCTTGCTTTGTTTCTGATGATGATCCCTCTGTCATCGGTCTTGTTTCGGTACAGCCATCTGGTGCCGATAGGGTATTAACCTTCGTGAAGATCCACCAGCTGCCATACTTCCTGTTTCTTGAATTGTAGCAATTCTTCATGCATTGCCTCAATCCAGCTATTGTCTTGAAGAGCCTCTTTAATGTTTTTGGGTACAGTTTGACACAGAAAGCAAGAAAACAAACAGATGTTTGCAATACTTGACTTGCTTCATGTCACCCGCTAGTCTAAATCACCAATAATGTTGGACACTGGATGATTCTTGTGTGTCCTGGTAATTGGAATCAAATCACCAGTAATGGACACATCAAGATTGGAGACATTCAGATCATCTTGGTGAGAGGCATCTTGTTGTTGTAGAGTGGGAAAGTGATGACCAGAATCAGAGGGTACAACATCTTTAGCTTCAGCAGCACTCTGAATACTCTCATCATTTCCATCTCTGTTAGTATCAACTGGTGCATGAGTTGGTTATGAATGTCTCACTTCAGTTGAAGGTTCAGCTGAAGGAGATGGCATTGAACTGCGACCAGCATCTGTTAAGATACATTCATTTTGTGTAACTTGCCGGATAGGATCAGCTTGTAATGGCACTTCTTCATTGTCTTGATCAGTAGAAGGAGGAATCATTAGGAAGTCTGTTCTTCTTTCAACTAACCCTGATGTTCCTGCATTTGACAAATTGAACTGATCAAAAGATCTTGTAAATGAATCAATATCAAACAACCGGTCAGGACCATTTGATGATTTGGGAAATGAATGCTCATTGAATTGAATATTTGTTGATTCATCAATGATGTTTAATCTAGGATTAAACACCCTAAAAGCCTTAGACATTGAGGAATATCCCACAAAGAATCCCTTGTCAGACTTTGGAGCAAACTTTCCTAAATGGTCTCTGGTGTTCAATATTGAGACAGGACAACAAAATGACTTCAAAAATCCAATGAATGGTTTTCTATGAAAAAGAAGTTCATAAGGAGTTTATTGGGTTCTTTGATTATCAGAGTTCGATTTTGCACAAAACATGAAGTGTTAACTGCTTCTGCCCAAAATGTAATTGGCAGTTTTGCATCAGCTAGCATTGTTCATGCTGCTTCAATCAGTGTTCTATTCCTTCTTTCAGCAACTCCATTTTGTTGTGGAGTACGAGCTGCACTGAACTAATGAACAATGCCTTTTGTTGTGGAAAATGAACTCATGCTTTCATTTTTAAATTCCGTCCCATTGTCACTTCTAATAGATTTTACTTTTAAATCAAGTTGATTTTCAATTTTGGTTATAAAATCTATTATGATTTGGGGCGCCTCATTCTTATGGAGTAGGAAGAAGACCCATGTGAATCGAGTAAAGTCATCAATGATCACTAAACAATAATGCTTCTTGCCAATACTCATGACGTGAGTCGGCCCGAAGAGATCCATATGAAGTAACTTCAATGGACAATTGTTAGTGTTCACAAGTTTTGGCTTATGAGATGATTTATGTTGTTTTCCTTTAAGACACGCGGTACAGTGGTCAACAAAATGAAATTCCTGTTGAGGAAGACCAATTACATGGTTCCCTTTGACCAATCTATTCATATTTTTAAAATTCATGTGTCCTAAGCGTCTATGCCGAAGTTGTGATTCATCAAATGATGCTTTAGACAATAGACATGTGTCTTCTGATGGACAAGTAGAATTAAGGTTCAAAACATAGGTGTTATTCTTTCTCGGAGTCTTCAAGACAACCCATTCTTCAGGAATATGAAATCCTGGTTTCAAGATGTAGCAATGAGTGTCAGTGAAATGAGTAGAATATTTCTTGTCACAAATCTGGGATACACTGAGTAGATTGAAGTTCAGCTGCTTGAAGTAATTGACTTTGTCAAAGCTCAGAATCCCATTCGTCACTGAACCTTCTCCAGTAATTCTACCGCCCTGAGAATCTCCGCCGAATGCCACAGTAGTTCCTTGAATGTGCTTTAAGTCATGAAGGAGGGAATTGTCTCCTGTCATGTGTCGGGAGCATCCACTGTCCACGTACCATAAGCTATTGGACCTTTATGAATGACCCTACAAGCATAAAAAGAACTAGTTAGAATGAGGAACCCAAGCCATAATGGTCTTGGGTTGTCCTTTGGCATCGATCACTGTTACTTCTTGATACTTTCCTCTTGTGTAACTTTTAGAGGAAGATGATTTCAGCACATTTCTATTGTTTCTTTGAGGTTTCACTACATCAATTTCATCTGATGTGTCAGAGGAGTATACAAACCTTTCCTTTTGATTTTTGTGCAAAGGATGAACAAATTTTTGTTTGTCAGTAATCACTTTGATTTTATACTTTTGATGAGAATTCAGTGATTTGTTCAGGTTTGCTGGATTTTTGTGTCTGACCTTGTCAGTTGGAACTGATGAAATGGGCTTGTTTTGTGATCTTTTCAATCCTTTTTGATTAAAGTAACAATAAATTGTATTGTGATTAGTCATATCACATAATGAACAATATTTGTTAAAATGACAGTTTTTCGTTGAGTGATTGTTCATGTCACAGATAAAGCATTACTCAGTGAAGTAGCACTCATCGGTTTTGTGATTCGTCACATCACAGAATTCACAATACATTCGATTGTCCTTTAATTTTGATGGAGAAGTCATATCAGTCTTTAGGGTGCCAACAGATTGTTTCACAAATCTGACTTGCTTTGTTTTTGTGGACTGATGATGCTTCTTTTTGTATTCCCTTATTTCCCTATCAAATTGTTCTACCTGTTCTTTGTTAAAGATATCAAACCCACTTCCTTGTTTGTTATTTGATGAAGATGCTGAATCAGATTTCACTTTAGATTTTTGAACAAAAGTGGTTTTTCCTTTGGTAACTACGGGAAATTTGGTTTTATCCTTGAAGTTCAATGAAACCCTGTCTGATTTGCTTGAATTTTTAGGAGATATGACCTCATAATCAGATCTGCTTTCTGTAGATGGTTTCACTGAGCATTCAGCAGTGTGATTCACTTTAAGATTTTAAGGAACAAATTTTACAAAAGGAACAATTGATTTGACTGGGCTCTTTGGTTTCTTGATAACCACAGGTTTGTCTGAGCACTTTTTGATTTTGATAGGATGACCCAATCTGATTTTATCCTTATCAGTTTTAATGTAATCACCTGGTTTGTTTTGAGGATTTGTTGTTTGAGAAATCATTGATTTGGTTTCAATAATTTTAGATTCTTTTGTATCTGATTGAGTAAGTGACTCAGGCATAACAGTGTAGTTATCATTATATGGAGGAGGACAAGTTTTGTAGCCTATCCCAGTCATATCTTTAGCCCCCTTTTGAGACACAAGTAACTCTTGCAGCTTGACAGATGAGAGCTGAAACTTTTCAAGTTTCATTTCAGTAACTGATTGCTCAGCTTTTGATTTGGTCAACAATTTAGTTAACCTCTCATTTTCAGCCACAAGAGTGTACTTTTCACCATGGAGTGTTTCCATGTCAGACAACAGTGATTTGATTTTAGCTTCATAAATTCTCATTTCTTGTTTTAACATCTCTGATTTCACCTTTTCTTCTTTTATTTTATTAGCCAATTTGTGATTGTGTCCCCTATACCCCTATACTTCTAGAACACATTTTTCAGAACATAGATTGGATTTTACCTCAGATGGCATTGGGCTTGGTCCATCATTGATATGTGCCATAAGTGCATGATTCTGAAACTGTGGTTGAACTTCCTCAGCATACACGCTCCAATCACAAACTCCATCTTGTCAGATGACAAGTGCTTTTGAAGTTTGTTGATTACTTCCTTGAGATTGATGAGTCAGCAGAGGTTGTCTTTGCCACTCAAATTTTGCTGAACCAATATTTCAGATTCGTTGAGCTTGGATCTTAGGATTCATGTATCTTTCAGATCTGAAAATTCAAAATTAAAGACAGGTGGAAGTGTGTGAATCGAAGAACAAGGACGTGTGTGTAACGTATAATGTTATGATTTTATTGATGTTGAATAACAAATTACAATGAAGAAACATATACATAGATGGATGAACATCAAACCCACCCAAAGGAGAGAAATTCTCCTTGGGTGGTGATTTACACCATGAAAACACACACTTAAGAACTACAAGCCACTCACACACTTTGCAATAACCACCCATTACAAGTAGCACTAGTTGTTATATTTATAATGTTATTACATCATGACCTAATTTTGACTTTTCTTGTGGTCTTGATGTTGACTTTGTCTTGTGTTTGTTTTGTTCTGTTTATTAACTTGGTCTCTAAACTTGTACAATGAGATCTTCAGTTGGCTTTGATTGTGGTTTAGAAAGCTTCAGTTTATCAATTGTTGAACCCAACAATACTCCACCTAAACTGATGCTTGCCAAACTGTGACTTGAAGATCTTCTCTGTCACATGTCTTCTTGATCAACTGATGTTCTGACATAGTTCACTGTAGTTCTCCTCCTCAGATTCGGCTTCTCCTAATGTATTTCTAATAAAGGATAGAATCTCTTTGAGAATACTTAACGTATTGGATATGAGGTGTATCACTTTTGAATTATTGTTTGTTCATATCACACTAAAAGGATTAGAATGTATTAGGCATATGATGAGGCTTTGAACTTCAATAAACCGCATCAGGGACATAAGTCAGTCTTGAAGACACCTCAACTCTTTGAATCTCTGAATTAACTTGATAATGGATGGTTCCAAGTACTTCAGAAAGAGTTTATAACAGTTGTACAAATCCTTGATTGGATCACTGATTATGTGACCAAGGTTGATTTCTTCATTTTTGTTGAATGTGAAAATGGATGTGCCTGTTGGTTGCAATCATCCGTATTCATCATGTTTCTTGTTTTCTTGTTTGTTGTAGTCATCTGTTCATTGATATTGTTGTTGTTGATGTTGATGTTGTTGATGTTGTTGTTGATGTTGATGTTGTTGTTGGATGTTGTTGATGTTGTTGTTGATGTTGATGTTGTTGTTGGTGTTGATGTTGTTGTTAGATGTTGTTGATGTTGATGTTGTTGATGGATGTTGTTGATGTTGATGTTGTTGATGTTGTTGTTGATGTTGATGTTGTTGTTGGTTGTTGTTGATGGATGTTGTTGATGTTGATGTTGTTGATGTTGTTGTTGATATTGATGTTGTTATTGGATGTTGTTGATGTTGATGTTGTTGATAGATAAGAGTTGCTTGACTGAAAGTTGGTGTTGTGTTGAGAAGCATGCTGGCCATGTGAGGGTCTTTGAAAATTGTTGTTGTTTTTCTTGGGAGAGTTACATTCCCTAAAGAAATGACCACTCATTCCACAGTTAAAACACTTAACTTTGGATTTGTCATATCCCAGCTTTGTATTCTTATTGAGACTCAGTTTCTTCCCTTTTCGAAAGAATTTCTTTGCTCTCATAGCAATCATGGCCATCTGCCATTGAAAATCCATTTCTTCAACATCATCAGGATCCATTTCTTCTAGATCTTCTTTAATCAGATGAGTTGATGTGAGTCTCCCTCCAAGGTAGGCTTCAAAGCTAGCAACAAAGGCATTGTAAGTTGCCTTTAGTTCTTCAGATTTTTGCTCATCATGCATGTTGTTAGGAGATACAGTGGGTTGGGCAGAAGATGGTTGTTTTTGAGGTTGTGGAGCAGCACAAAATCCTGTTGTTCTTGTTTGATCTCTTGATGACAGAAAGTATTCTTCTTCAGTAACAAAGGCATTTTTAAAAGAATGAGTTTCAGATGGAAACTTGTAAGCCTCAATGACTGAAAGTCTTCACCACTCAGATTTGTGCTTCTTGTTTGATCTCTTGATGACAGAAAGTCTTCTCCACTCAGATTTCTGCTCCTTTCATCAAGTTCAAGAGCCTCAATTTTTGCAATCATGATATCCAAGCTAGTACTCTCCAAATCAAGAGTATTCTTCAACATTGTAACATTCTGTTTCTAGCTTTCAGGCAAGCTGTGCAGCATTTTATTGTTTAGTTCCTTCTCCTTGTAAGTGACCCCCATAATTTCAAAGTCATTTACAAGTTGCACAAATCTATGAAGCTGTCTGGAGATAGACTCTCCTTTGGTATGATGAAATGTCTCATACTTGTCACACCCTCAAAATCCGCGTGCGGGGTTTTACGGCGAGGCGCGTGACACACCAGGATCTCACTCATTAGTTACTCAGAACGACTCTATAGGTACAAACATTCAAAATCAAAGTTTAACTTTAAATACTGCGGAAGCGTTAAATAAACCAGAAAACCCAAAACAATGTAACATGATCTAAAATGCGCAAACAAACGCGCCCAAATATTATACAAAACCAAATTGTAATTGTTTAAACAACTCAACCAAAGACATTGTTTTCAAACATGCAGACAATCCAATGATGCTGACCCGTGTAATGTGCTCCCATACAATAGCAACCTTAACCTGAGAATAGCATACTAAAGAGTCAACACAACGGTTGGTGAGTTCAAGAGTTTGCGTTAAACATAAATCAATAACAGTTGCACAATATAAGAAGTGTATTGTAATAGATAGCTAGTTTATAAACAAATAGTAATAATCATAGCGATTTCACGATTGAAGCTGACCGTGTTACGTTTGTTGCCTCCTGCCACGACATACCAGGTCATGACAAAGTTTGTTAGGAAAAATTGCACCCGTTTGACCTCGAGTCGCATAGGTGGGGCTCGTCAGACCCAGTAGTACTACCCAAGATTTCCCGCTAATCATCATTATTAACAATCTGAAAATGTGAGGACTTTCATGGTATTCAACACTATATAATACTATACACAACTCATATAAAGTAAGTGTTTGTAAACCAGTATGCTATCTCCCCCAAAAGAGAGTATGTAAAAGAATGGGGCATGAACTCACCTGATGCGCTTAAGAAATTACTTAAGTCTTAACTTGACAAGAAAGAGTGGATAGACAACCCTCAGAGGTCACCTAGAACACATGAGTACATAAGTACGTGTACACAAAATCATAATGAAACCCTTAGTCCTCTACAAACCAAAGAACTCAAGGTTTTAGAAGACAAGACACATTTGACCCAGTTGACCCGTTTGACCCGTTGGTGACATTATAGGTGAAATTCCATTCAAACAAGCATAACAGTACATCACACATGATTTACATACAAACTGATCACATATGACACTTCATTAATCACATGCACAAACTAGATCATCATACAGCCAGATATCATACAAGTCATGCAAATCTCAAGCAATTATCATGTTCAACATAGTTACAACACAACCAATGCATCATACATAGAATCAAATCATGCACAGCATGCCACGTGAAGCCACCCACGACTTCACACCCTAAACCCTGCCAATCCTACTAAGTAGCGGCCTCAGATTCGCACGCGTGTATGATGGCCATCAACATATCATTTAACAGAATTCTTATCACCCAAGATGCTCAACCATGATCAACTACAATCCAAACAATAGCCTATCATATCCCATATGACCTATTACCATGAAATCCCACAAATAGACCAACCCTGTCAACTAACCAATCTAGCTTTCATACAACCCAAACAATACATTCTACCACCTTAGAAATCATCCAGGAACATACTTGTATGATCCTAATGTCCCAAACATGCTCAAATTATCATATTTAGGATTTTGTGCAAATAAAGTTTCCCTTTTGGGAAAGCACATCCCAAAATCTATCAAAGCACCCAATACATTCATGAATTCATTAACAATATACCAATTCAAACTCATGTTAACATCTAGACATGATCAACAACATCCAATCGTCATAATTTATCAATCCTCATGAACAAAAGTTTCTACTTTTGGTAACCTATGAACTACAACATTCGTTCTTAGGTTTCTAGCATCAATATCATCAATCTAACACCCAATTATCATCATAAACACATTAACAACATCAATTCATAATCAAATCATAGCATTCATGCAAATAAAGTTTCTATTATTAGTAACCTAGGAACAACGCATCAAAAATGTAACTTTCTTGCATAATCAACGTTAACTAACATCTATACAATCTAACTAACATAATAACATCAACAAACAACCAAGAATTTGACATTTTGCACATCAAATCGACTAGGGTTCGGCCAAACATCAAAAGCATCAAAAACATGTAAAAATCTAACCTTTAAACGTGTAAGCACTTGAAATCGACCCAAAACCGAATGAAATTGCTTGTTCTTGCTTGAAATCGAAGTGTGTGTGTGTTTGAAGGTGATGTCGTGGCCGAATGGTATGTAGGGGCTAGGGTTGGGATTTTTGTTTTATTTAATTTATCCATATTACCATTTAAACCCTCGTAATTTACATTTTATAAAAATTAAGCTTTTAAACTCTTTTTAAAAGGTTTTTAACTAAAATAATAAACTTATGAACTAATAGTAACAATTATATGCTCTTTACTAAATACAAAACATACGGATTAAACACACACGTTTTCACGTTACGTGATAAAATTCACAATTAATATTTAAATCACGCGAACATATAAGCACAACTTAATAATCATATCATTAACTAAATTATTACCAGATAATCATTATTAATTATTATTAAGTCATTAACGTTCAACGGCACCTAGTGTGTGCTCACGACACGTGTATGCAAGACTTAACGGAACTAACGGAGTTTGGTAACGGAAAATTACCGGATGTCACATTATCCCCATGTTGAAAGAATTTTCGTCCCGAAAATTGCGTTACATGGTGAAGTGTTCCATCACTGATCTACTGCATTGGCACAAAGTAATCGAAATCGAGTGAGTTTTGGGGTAAGTTATCACATCATCCCCATGTTGAAAGAAATTTCGTCCCGAAATTTAAATCAGTACCTTCGCCGGCTGACATCGTCTTTTCGAATAGCTGAGGATACTTAAGCACGTTCCCACGTGAATTCTGGTCCACATCTCGAGTTCCATCGAACTTTGACCATCGGTATCTTGCTTTGCTTAAGTGTCTTCACCTCACGATCCATCACTTCGACCGGTTCCTCAATGAAGAGTAATTGTTCATCCACTTGAACTTCTTCCAGCGGTACGACCATCGTTTCATCCATTAATCACTTCTTCAGATTCGAAACATGGAATACATCATGGATTCCGCTTAGCGAATCAGGTAGGGCTAGTCGATAAGCCACTGGACCTATTCTTTCCAAGATCTCAAATGGTCCAACGTATCTTGGATTTAGCTTTCCTTGCTTACCAAACCGAATCATGCCTTTCCACGGTGAGACCTTCAGTAAGACCTTATCACCAATCTGAAACTCTAGATGTTTCCGTCGCTTATCAGCATAACTTTTCTGTCTGTCGCGCGCTGCAACCATACGATTCCTTATTTGTACAATCTTCTCAATAGTCTCGTGTATTAACTCAGGACCCGTTATCTGGCTGTCACCAATTTCAGCCAAACAAACTGGTGATCTACATTTTCTCCCATACAACGCTTCGAAAGGTGCCGCCTTTATGCTAGTGTGATAACTGTTGTTGTAAGAAAATTCCACCAATAGTAGGTGAACTTCCTAGTTATTCCCGAAGTCAATCACACAAGCACGTAACATGTCTTTCAAATCTGTATAGTACGCTCGCTTTGACCATCAGTCTGTGGATGATAAGCAGTACTCATATCCAATCGCGTACCCAAAGATTTCTGCAGTGATTGCCAGAAGTGCGATGTGAAACGAGAATTGCGGTCAAAAATAATTGAGATCGGTACTCCATGCCTCGAAATGATCTCCTTCACATAGAGTCGGGTAAATTTCTACACCTTGTCTATTTCCTTTATCGCTAGGAAATGAGCAGACTTTGTTAATCTATCCACGATAACCCATATTGTCGCAACCAGTAGAAGTTCGAGGTAACTTAGTAATAAAATCCATTGATATCTGATCCTACTTCCACATAGGGATCTCGGTTTGTTGTAATAGTCCAGACGGTTTCTGATACTCTACTTTTACCTTCGAGCAGGTCAGACACTTGCTCACATATGTAGCTACATCCGCCTTCATGTTTGGCCACCAGTAGTGCGCTTTCAAATCATGGTACATCTTGTCAGATCCAAGATGTATAGAGTACTTAGACTTGTATGCCTCACTCATGGCCAAGTTTCTCAGATTTCTATGTAGAGGTACCCAAAGTCTATCCATGAAGTAACGAATTCCATCCGCTTTTACTTCCAATTGTTTTTCCATTCCCCTTAAGGATTCAGACCCAATGTTTTCTGTTGTCAAAGCTTCTATCTGAGCCTCTCAGATTTGTTCAGGTAACTGTGTGCTAATGGTAAGCTGCAAAGCTCGCACACGTCAAGGCTTAGCAGTTTCTTTCCTACTCAGCGCGTCAGCGACTACATTTGCTTTCCCCGGATGATATCTGATGGCACAATCATAGTTGTTCAGTAGCTCTACCTGACGTCTTTGCCTCATGTTCAATTCCTTTTTCTTAAAGATGGGATGAAAACTTTTATGATCGGTGTAAATAGTACATTTGGTACCGTACAAGTAGTGTCTCCAGATCATTAAGGCAAAAACTACCACACCCAGTTCCAAGTCATAGGTGGTATAGTTCTTCTCTTGAACCTTTAGTTGCCTAGAGGCGTAAGCTATTACCTTATCTCGCTGCATCAATACACACCCAAGTCCTTGAATAGAAGCATTGCAGTAGACTACGAAGTCATCACTTCCCTCTGGTAATGGCAATATCGGTGCGCTACACAGTTTCTGTTTCAGCAATTGGAAAGCAGAATCCTAACTTGTCATCACAACCCTCAGAGGTCACCTAGAACACATGAGTACATAAGTACGTGTACACAGAATCATAATGAAACCATAAGTGCTCTACAAACCAAAGAACTAAAGGTTTTAGAAGACAAGACACATTTGACCTAGTTGACCCATTTGTCCCGTTGGTGACATTATAGGTGAAATTCCATTCAAACAAGCATAACAGTACATCACACATGATTTACATACAAACTAATCACATATGACACTTTATGTAAGGCCCTGTTCCCGGAGACCTCACAGTTGGACATTCACAGCACTATTCATAAAGCACTTCATAATTCATTATCACATTGCAGCGGAATTTAAACATTTAAAGGCCATTCATTAATTCGTAAACGCTGTTGCTAAGTAATACATGTTTGGTACAGTTACACAAGATCATTAGTTTGCATTACAAAACAACAATGTTATATTCATGAATGGATGTCAGCCTTGTCCCGACGAGTAGCCTCCCCGAGTGCCATCCTCAGCAATATTACCTGCCAACTGAAAACGCATAAAAATCAGCCTTGCTGAGTGAGTTCTAGTTTTAAAATCATAAAAATATCTTGATAGCTTTGTATACAAAATACTTCTTAAAGAAAATATCTTATCTTTCCTTCGGATGTGATCACACATCATACATACAAATCATATCCATTACATTATCACCATTTTTCCTTCTTGCTAATTATTATTATCTTTCACTGTCGATATGGACCAAAGTGCTATACCCCCCATAAAATGCGCATAAACCTAGTACTGGGCCTTGAAGTCTATAAATAGACTCCATCCGTGGTGCACATATGCTGGCACTAGTATCGGGGCAACAACAGTGGTCCCCTCAATCTTAAAGATTGACCCTGTGTACATCCTTTGGGTTAGCTAAACCGTACACAGTGGAGCTAACAACAACATGGTCGTGCACCTCCTGTAAATTTTTACTTGCAAGTCTTTCAGTCTTTATGTTCCACTTTTCGTTAATATTAATCTTTCACTTGATTGATAATACTTCATACTTACGAACAAACCATATAAGGCCACATAAGAGTATCATAATAGGCACATAAGGGCAGTCCACATCATGCATAAGATAACCAAATAAAAGCATCAAGTCAACCATGGTCAAATCCTAATTTCTGATCTTCCAAAATTCCAGAAAATTTCTTAAGTCCTAAAGAAATGCGGATGAACAGATCCAATGCGGATGAACAACTTGCAAATGCGGATGAACAACTTGCAAATGCGGATGAACAATAACTAATGCGGATGAACACTTGCAAAATGCGGATGAACAATAACTAATGCGGATGAACACTTGCAAAATGCGGATGAACACTTAGGCTGAATTTAGGCAAATGCGACTGAACAAAGGTGAATGCGGGTGAACAAAACACTTAGGCAATTATCATGGTGTAAATGCGGATGAACCATCAGATCAGTAAATGAGACTTATGCTATAACCAGTTCTAAAACCTCATTTCATACATTCTTAGCATCGATCTATCATGCTAAACTCTTAGAACAAGCTTACTGCCTCATAAAACACAGAAATTCATACACATACATAAGCAGTCAACATACATGACGGTTGTAAAACATTTTAAATGCATTTTTAGCCCCAAAGAAGTTTAAAAACAGAGAATCGGGGTCCTAGAACTCACCTATTGCAGCAAACAAGTGAATCTCCTCCCAACTTGCATGCACAGGAGTTCAAACACCTAGAACAAGCCAAAACAAACACCAAACACCAAGAACACATAGAAATCAGTTTCTAAGGTTGAAACCTCACAGAAACTGAACCAATTAATCACAAAAACCTACTAACCTTGAAGATTCTTCTCCTTCTTCACGATTCGAAAGAGAAAACACAAAACCCAGCTTTCTTTCTTTCTTTTCTTCTTCGAAAAGAAGCAGCAGAAAGAGCATGGGTGACCATGCTCTTTATACACCCACTTTTGACTTTTGTACTATTTTACACTTTTCACCCTTCAACTTTGGCCTTTATACAAATTCGGGTGTTACAAGTCTACCCCCCTTAAAGAGGTTTCGTCCCCGAAACCTGTCATTCTTCAAATAACTGAGGGTAGTGCTACCTCATTTCTTCTTCAGTCTCCCACGTAGACTCAGAACCCTTCCGGTGTTCCCACTGCACACGTACAAGGGGAACCACTTTATTTCTCAATCTTTTCTCCTTCCTGTCTATGATGGCCACCGGTTGCTCCATATAGTTGAGTCTTTCATCCACTTCGATATCCTCCAGTGGCACAATCATATCTTCATCGGCTAAGAATTTTCTCAGATGAGATACATGGAACGTCGGGTGAATCCCACTCAACTCATCGGGCAATTCTAGATGATAGGCCACCTCTCCTACTCGTGCAATGATTCGGAAAGGCCCTATATATCTTGGACTCAACTTTCCCCTCTTTCGGAACCGGATGATCCCTTTCCAAGGCGAGACCTTTAATATAACTTTATCACCCATGTTGAACTCGATGGGTCTATGCCTCTTATCGGCATACGACTTCTATCTATCCTTCGCCGCCTTCATAAAGGCTTTGATCTTTTCCAGCTTCTCAGTCGTAGCCTCAATCACCTCGATGCTTCCCAATTCTTTCTACCGGATGTCTCCCCAACACACGGGCGTTCTACACCTCCTACCGTACAACATCTCGTATGGTGGCATACCAATGCTGGCATGATAACTGTTGTTGCACGAGAACTCAACCAATGGTAGGTGATCATCCCAACTCCCTCCAAAGTCGATCACACATGCCCGGAGCATATCCTCGAGCGTCTGAATCGTCTGCTCAGACTGACCATCTGTCTGAGGATGGTAAGTCATGCTAATGTGTAGTCTCGTCCCCATGGCATCATGGAATCACTTCCAAAACTTCGATGTGAACCGAGTATCACAATCTGACACAATAGACACCGGCACACCATGGCGAGCTACAATCTCTTTGATGAACAGGTCCGTCAGTCTCTCGGAGGAATTCGTCTCGCAGATCGGTAGGAAGTGAGCACTCGTTGTTAGACGATCAACTATCACCCATATGGTATCATACCCCCTCGTCGTACGGGGTAGCTTCGTGATGAAATCCATGGTGATGTGCTCTCACTTCCACTAGGGTATATCCAATGGTTGAATCTTCCCGTATGGCTTTTGATGCTCTGCCTTCACTTGTAAGCAAGTAAGGCACTTACTCACATACTCTGTCACGTCACGTTTCATACCCGGCCACCAGTAGTCTTTCTTCATGTCTTGATACATCTTGGTAGTACCGGGATGAATGGAGTATCGAGTCTTATGAGCATCGTCCATAATTCGCCCACGTAGATTCCCATATCGAGGAATCCACATTCACCCAAAGCGGGTTTTAACACCGTGGGTATTCTCCCCCAATTCTGCAACTAGACCTCTCATTCGTTCGGAGTTGTGGCGATCTTCTTTTAACGCCTCACTTTGAAACTCTTTAGCTTGCGTTATCACATCTGAGGTCATCACCAACTGATAAGCCATTACCAGAATCGGTTCGGGGCTCTCCTTCCGGCTAAGGGCATCGGCCACTACGTTGGCCTTGCCCGGGTGGTAATGGATCTCACAATCATAATCCTTAATCAGCTCTAACCACCTCCTCTGCCTCATGTTGAGATCTTTCTACTCGAAAAAATATTTTAAGCTCTTGTGATCCGTGAAGATTGTGCACTTGGTCCCGTATAAATAGTGCCTCCAGATCTTCAACGCAAAGACCACCGCAGCCAATTCTAAATCATGAGTGGGGTAATTAACTTCGTGGGTCTTTAACTGTCGGGGCGCGTAAGCTATCACTCGTCCACGTTGCATTAGCACGCAACCCAGTCCCGAATAAGATGCATCTGAATACACCACTAAGTCTTCACTTCCTTCGTGTAATGTCAAAACAGGAGCTTGAGTTAATCTTGCTTTTTACTCCTCTAAAGCATCCTCCTGTTCTCTTCCCCACACAAACTTCACATCCTTGCGTGTCAACTTAGTCAAAGGTGAGGCTATCTTGGAAAAGTCTTGGATAAACCTTCGGCAGTAACCCGCCAAACCCAAGAAATTACGAATCTCGGATGGCGTCTTTAGAGACTTCCATTGCATTACCGCCTCAACCTTTGCTGGGTCCACCATAATTCTTTCGGTATTCACCACATGACCCAAAAATTGAACTTCCCGCAGCCAAAAAGTACACTTAGAGAATTTAGCATACAACTTCTCCTTTCTAAGTGTCTCCAACACTTCACGTAGGTGGCCGGCATGTTCTTCCTTCCTCTTCAAATAAATCAGAATATCGTCAATAAACACAATCATTGATTTATCTAACATCGGCCGACACACTCGGTTCATCAAATCCATAAAGGCAGCTGGCGCGTTAGTTAAACCGAATGACATAACGAGAAACTCGTAATGTCCATAACGCGTGCGGAACGCTGTCTTTGAGATATCTTGTTCCTTTACCTTCAGCTGATGGTAGCCAGATCGAAGATCTATTCGGGAAAACCAACTGGCACCTTGAAGCTGGTCAAACAGGTCATCAATCCTTGGTAGGGGGTATCTGTTCTTCACCGTCAATTTGTTCAACTCTCGGTAGTCTATACACATTCTGATACTACCGTCTTTCTTCTTTACGAATAATACCAGAGCACCCCAAAGAAAGATACTCGGTCTAATAAACACCTTATCCATCAGTTCCTGTAGTTGATCCATCAACACTTTCATCTCGGTCGGAGCTAACCGATACGGTGCCTTGGCAACAGGTTGCGCACCGGGTATCAGGTCGATCTGAAATTCTATCTCACGGTCCGGTGGCACACCTGGTAAGTCTTCTGGGAACACGTCTGGGAACTCACACACAACGGGCACTTCTGAAAATTATGTTATCAACGCGTCCACATTCTTTACGTATGCCAAGTAGGCATAACATCCGCGTCTCGTACACTTCTCTGCCACTACCATCGAAATCACTTTCGGAACCGTAGTGACGCGATCACCATAAACTATCACTGAACTCCCATCGGGTGCAACTAACTGAATGATCTTCTTCCGACACATGATGTTTGCCTCATAAGCTGCCAAGCAATCCATCCCCAAAACTACATCAAATCCGCCTAGGGGCATCACAAATAGTTTAGCAGAGAACCTATGGCCTTCTAACTCTATGCCACAAACCTCAATCGTATCAGAGATTCTGGTAGACTTACCAATAGCAGTTTCTACATAAAAAGGTTCATCGATGCTTCTACTACTAATATGTAATTTAGCACAGAAGGTAGCAGATATGAAACTCCTACTAGCACCAGAATCAAATAATGACAGGATCAGTGATCTAAGTTTGATCAATTAGAGTTGAATTGCATCGGAATTAGAACAAGAATTAGACAAATATAGCAAGAACACAATAGATATTCAATGGAACAGTACACGGTTATAGAGAAAGAGGGTTTTCTGCAAAAGGGATAATATCATTCATGCACAAATGCTTCGGTATGTCGGCCGCTAAGCTGCGCACAGGCGCTAAGCTTCGCAGGTTACAATTAGGTCAACATTCCTTATATAAAGGAATGTGACGTCTGCTGATGTCACTTGATAGTGACATTTAACAGAATTATTACAAACAACTGAAAGTAAGCAAACTACTGAGAATGTTCACAACAACTGAGAACATCTCAGAGTATGCTAAGTACAAGATGAAACTAAAACTACTGAAACTACAAGTACTGATTACAAGAAACATAAAACTACTGATTACAAAAGAACTGAAAGGAAAATATAACTACTAAAAGGAAACCATCACAACTACTGAAGAGGTCTTCTTCAGCTGTTGTGACAACATCTGAAACTTGGTCTTCAGTCTTTGTCTTCAGCTTTTGTCTTCAGACTTTGTCTTCAGTTCTTTAACTTCAGACTTTGTCTTCAGACCTTGTTATCAGTTGATGTCTTCAGCTGTTGCAGACTACTTCAGTTGTTGTAATGTCTGTGGGACTTAAAGGTTTTTCTGATCAGGCTCATTGGTTCTTTTGGTCCAACAAACTCCCCCTGAACCAATGCAGCCAAAACCTTTAAGCTTATTGAGGTCCCACTTATTCTTGGCAGAAATACTCTCTTGATCAGCTTCAGAGATATCAGATAAGCACAGGCCAGGGAACAGGTTTCAGTAGATGTGAATGTCAAAGGATGGAAGGGAACTCTGTCTTGGGGAACTGGACACAGAGCTGTTATCCCAACCATGAAACCTACTTCCCATTGATGAGTCTATAAGACTCTCTGACGTAGGCCTCAAGGAGAACAACTTGTTCCTCCTTAGTGAGTTCTTCTGCTTCTCCTTCGAAGAAGAACTCTGGGCCATAGTACTCTGATAGGTACTTTACTGTCTTTCCATTTTTCAACTCAACAGTTGTTATCTCTCTGTAAGCAAATTCATCTGGGTGAGTCCCTTCTAATAACAACTGGAGTTCATTTTTCTTGATCTCTTCAAGCCTCTTGTATAACAACCCCTTCTTGACCATTTTGTTCTCCATTAGAGTTTGAGGGGTCATCTTTGACTTGTAGGCTCTCTTGAAGTCTTCAAGTATCTCCCAGGGTGAGACTACAATGGCCAACATAATAACAGCATCTATGGTCTTTCTCACTTGGCCATTGTATCTACTTGGTATGGATTTCTTATGAATTCTAGAACTAACCCTGGGGTCTGGCCAAATCCTTACTCTCTCCTTTTGATATTGAAAGGTATGCCTGAGAGCATACAGCCTTTGAGCGTGTTTCTTCATGGCTTGTATAGATGATGACTGAGGAAACTCTTTGTCAACCATCTTCAAAAGTTGCTCATCGTGCTGTTTCTGCTGTTCTTCTTCTTCAATCTTAACTTTCACCATTTGCCTCTGAAAGTCTGGTGTGATCATTTGTTGACTTCTGGGCTCAGGTATTTTTAGAACAGCAGAGATTGGCAGACTGTCTTCTTCATCATCTTCTTCTTCTTCTTCTTCCATCCTCAACACCCTTCTCCTCCTTCTGGGTGCATCATTGGATGTGGTTTGAGGTGGTTTTTGGGGTAAGGGAGTTGGTTTTGAGGGTTGAGTTGGTTTAAGTTTAGGTTTAGGGATTGGTTTGGAGAGTTGTGGGGTTGGTTGTTTTTGAGTGGGAGTTTGGGAAGGCTGATCTAGCATTTTTGTGGTAAGTTTGGCTTTGGAAAGCTTGGCCATATCAGTTCTCTTCCCAGCACCTGCTTCATCTAAGGCTTCGATAATCAACCCCTTATTGAATGCTTCAGAAGCACAGATTCTGGTGGTTATTGCCAGAATACTGTCTCTGGTCCATGATTTAATCTCAATTAATGATCTTCCCAAGTATTTTGCAATAAACCTGATCATTATCTCCAACCTCTCCCTTTCCATCACACTGTAACTGGCCCATCTCTCTTGTATCTCTTTAATCTCCAGCCTTCTGATCTCAGTGTCTAATGTAGCTGTATCAAAGCCCTGTCTGAAGAGTTGGTCTATTATTCTGTCCATTGATCTGCTGTGAGCTTCATCAGCTTCTTTAACCAGATCTTCCAATGATTTCTCTTCATCAGGCTTTTGAGTTTCAGCACTTTTCTTTCTCTTGTATGTGATCAGCTGTTTTTCCTTTTCTAACTCCTTTTCTTTCTCTTGTTGTTTCTCATCTTCCACTCTCTTTCTCTTTCTTTCTTTCACTGCCTTAGACTCCCCTTTTTGGGTGCATTGGGTTCAGGGGTTTGAATGGCAGAAAGCTTCTTTTGCACAGCATCATCAACAAGTGTTTGTAGATTTGAGGAGATCCTCTCATCAATGGCTTTATGCACAATCTCATTGATGATGGGAGTGATGAGAGGTAAGGAATGTTGAAAGGTAGCAACCATCTGCTCAGAGGGGTTCTGTCCCTGAGAGGTGGTGCCAAAAGCAGTGGCTGGTGGCTCAGTTGAGTGTAGTGGCTGAGTGTTTGGGAACCTTCAGATGAAGGTGCCATCTGTGGGTTTATTGGGGCAGATGGACTTTGATCCTGAGACATTTTGGCAAGCAGTTCTTTGAGTCTGCTCACCTCAGCCTCAAGGATTGTGTTATGGGCTAAGACATCGAAGAAAAAGCCCAGGTCATCATCAGTCTTTGCTGAATCACCTGACCTCCTGATTGAATCAGGATGTACATGCCCTGAGTGTAGATCAGTTGTAGCATGTGCCCCTTGTTCTTGGTTCTGGGGACTTCCTGCCTCAGGACTGAGTCCTTCATCGGCAGTTGCCTCTGGTGAGGTCTTAGAGATGTTACCAACTGCATCCTGTTCATTTGCTGAATCAGTAGAAGTGGCAGCCTCACCAGATGTTCTAACCTCCTCCTCTACACGGGGAGATTGAACATTATAACCCCTGTGCTGTGGGTTATCAGCAGTATTTTGGTCCTCTTCCTCAGCTGTTGAGGTTCTCCCCATTGTAATTGGTTTCTGGGGAGGAGGAGAGGAATGCAGCTGACTCAGCACTTGTGCAACTATAATGGTTGGGCTTTGAGGGGCGGTTGCATTTGGAGATAGGTTTGAAGCAGATTGCACCTGGGGTGACTGGTGCTCTTCAATGGTAACCTTCTTAATTGAGATAGGTTCAGCATTGTGGTATCCCCAATTATGGTTGCATCAGGATCCTGTTGAGAGGATGCCTGAGCGGCTAGGGCTGGTGGAGTCTTTGACACTACTGGGGGGTTAGAACAAGTAAGTGTTTCCTGTATTGGTGGTACAGTGGCATCCTCAGGGGACTCATCTCCCTGAGTAGCCTTTTTGGGCTTTTTGGTGTTGGGTTTGGTGGGGACTTTGGATCTGGAAGTGGAGGCTGTGGGTTCCCGCTGCTTGGGTTTTAGCAGCCGGGCAGCCTCTTTCAGTGTAGGGTCAGAGTTGTGCCTGGAGTATACTTCAGGCAATACAGCCGGAGCAGGGACTCCAAGGCCAACAAGGCCGTCTGATTTTAGCTGATTTAAAATTATGGCCATGAGAAACCTGGGATATAATATCCATCTGTTTGCCACAGGTTTCAAAGCCAGATCCTTTAGTTCCATGAAAACTATCTCAGAAAAATTTAGATTTTGTCGTTCAAAGATAGAGTATAATACCTGTTGCCATCGGGAGGACATCTGATCCCATGAGGAGGTTTTTGATGCAAGGCAGACATTCACCATGTGGAATATAAGACGTTCAGCATCATGGAAGTGCTTCTTCAGAATGGTGGTAGCACTTAAGTCTCCTTCATACCCGTTATTGATGAAAGACATATCAGTTGTGCCTTTCGGGTATTCTGTGACACAGGTGGCATCATGTAGATTTAGGGTTTGTCGAATGATGTCTGGAGTGATGACCACCTGTTTCTGGTTAACCAACGACTGGAGAGTGATTTGGCTATCATTCTCACCAGTTTGCACAGAGACGTTGGTCCAGAATTGGCTTAGGGAATCGGGGTATATGGTAGGATTCAGAAGAAAAGCGGTTCGGTACTGGGAATCTACCATAAGATCGATGGCATTATCAAATTTGTTCCAAAAGGCCGATTTCGAGAGGTAGGCAACACAGTTGTGTCTGGGTTTGAGTTTCATGGTCGCCATTGTTGAGAGAGTGAAGGACATAAAACGGCTAATGAAACGTTTGAAAGTAGGTTTAGGTATTTATAGGGTAAGAAAAGGCTGATATAAAACGACTGAAAGTGTTGGTGCTGTCATCAGTTGTTTGAAAACAACTGAAGACCTGGTTTTAACTTTCAGAAGTTGTAACAACTGAAGACTTGGTATTAGTCATCAGTAGTTGTGAAACTACTGAAGACATGGTTTTGGCTTCAGGTGTTGTAAACAACTGAAGATTTGGTGTTAGTCATCAGTAGTTGTAAAACTACTGAAGACATGGTTTTGGCTTCAGTTGTATGAAGTGAAACAGCAGTTGTAGAAACAACTGAAGAGAAAAGTTTCTCATCAGCTGTTGTCGTCAATTCTTAGCTCATCAGCTGTTTCATTCTGACCTCAACACTTATCAGACTTTTTGTCTGATTTTCAGACGTTTCATTGGTCATCAGTACTTATCTGTTATACTGACATCAGTAGTTGTAACTACATCAGTAGTTGTAACCACATCAGTTCTTTTCAACAGATAGAGTACTTCAGTACTTTTAAGTAATTTAGTCTTCAGTAGTTATGAAAACTACTGAGGATAAAAGAACTTATCAGTACTTATTTGTGACAATAGTATACGAATGCTCATCAGTACTTGTTGACTGAGATCATCAGTAGTTGTCACTTATTCTAGCTGCAGCATACCAAGCCTTAACACTAGGTTTTGGAAAGTTGAACTGTCCAAAGGCTTAGTAAATATGTCTGCAAGCTCATCAGCACTAGGAACAAACTTTGGATCAATCAGACCTTTTTCAAAACAATCCCTAATAAAATGGTGTCTGATCTCAATATGTTTGGTCCTAGAGTGCTGGACTGGATTCTTGACAATACAAAGAGCTGAAGCACTATCCATTAGTAATGGAGTCTTAGTCTCTGTAATGCCATAATCCAATAATTGATTCTGAAGCCAGAGTACCTGAGATGTACAACTTGCAGCAGCAATGTACTCGGCTTCAGCAGTGGATGTAGCAACAGATGTTTGTTTCTTACTCTGCCAAGAAACCAAACAGTTGCCTAGGAATTGACATCCACCAGAAGTTGATTTTCTAGTTAATTTACACCCTGCATAGTCACTATCAGAAAAAGCAACTAATTTGCAAGAGTGCCCAGTGGAATACCAAAGACCTAGAGATTGAGTACCTTGCAGATATCTAAAGATCCTCTTGACTGCAATCAAATGAGACTCTTTAGGAGCAGCCTGAAATCTAGCACAAACACAAGTTGCAAACATAATATCTGGTCTAGAAGCTGTTAAGTACATCAAGGACCCAATCATACATCTGTAAAGTGTTTCATCAACAGCTTTACCTTTCTGATCTGCATCCAGTTGTGTGGTGCTGCACATGGGAGTAGAACAGGGCTTACAGTTTTGTAAATCAAACTTTTCCAAAAGACTCTTTGTGTATTTTGACTGATGAATGAAAGTTCCATCAGCCTTTTGTTTGATTTGCAAACCTAGAAAGAACTGTAATTCTCCCATGGCACTCATTTCGAATTTTTGTTGCATCAACTTTGTAAATGCATCACACAACTGTGGATCAGAGGATGCAAAAATAATATCATCAACATAAATTTGAACAAGGAGCTTATGCTGACCCACTTTCTTAATGAACAAAGTTTTATCTATGGAGCCTCTAGTGAAATTATTCTGAAGAAGAAAATTTGACAGTGTTTCATACCAGGCTCTAGGAGCTTGTTTCAACCCATAAAGAGCCTTATCAAGTTTATACACCCAATCAGGATGTTTATTATCCTCAAAACCTGGTGGTTGACACACATAAACCTCTTCTTTTATTTTACCATATAAAAATGCACTTTTGACATCCATTTGAAAAACTTTAAGATTGTGGAATGCAGCATAGGCTAAGAACAATCTAATTGCCTCCAGTCTGGCTACAGGGGCAAAGGTTTCATCATAATCAATACCTTCTTCTTGTGAAAACCCCTGGACAACCAGTCTGGCCTTGTTCTTGACAATTTGCCCATTTTCATCTGTTTTATTCCTAAACACCCATTTAGTGCCTATTGCACACTTACCTGGGGGTAGAGGAACCAGTTCCCACACTTGCTGCTTTTTGAACTGAAGAAGCTCAAGCTGCATGGCATCAACCCATCCATTGTCTCTTAATGCAATATGATAGTTCTTTGGCTCTTGCTGACTGATGAAGAGAGCATAGAAGCAGAAGTTGGACAATTGACTTCTAGTTGAGACACCAGCATTGATATCACCAATGATTTGAGACATTGGGTGATTCTTCAGCTCTTGGTACACTATGAGATCTGTGCAAGTGTTTGTAGCACGCTCAGCAGCAACAGATGTTGATCCAGATTCTTGAAACCAAGTATTAGATGGCAAGTCAAATGAAGTAGAGGATTCAGAAATCTCATCAGCATTTGTTGTGGATGGTGCTACTGAAGCTACAGGAACATCAAGTTTAGTAGACTCAGGCAGTTGATCACTAAACTTGAATAGGTGAGTACTGGGATCATCATCAACATCAGTACCACCAGATGGATGACTAGCTGCAGAAGGTGATGAATTCACATGATCTGCAACAGCTGGAGGCTGATAAGGAACATATTGCAGTATGTCCAGATCAAACAACTCCACAGGGTTTTGTGGGATTTTGTCCTTAGGAGATTCATTGAACTTCACATGCAAGGTTTCTTCAACCATCTTTGTTCTGCAGTTGAACACTCTGTAAGCCTTGCAAGTGGATGAATACCCAACAAAATACCCTGCATCCACCTTAGAATCAAACTTTTGGAGTTGATCCTTTGTGTTGAGAATGTAACAAGGACACCCAAATGCTCTGAAGAATGAAATTAGAGGAGCCAAATGATGTAGAACTTCATAAGGAGTCTTCATCAACCTCTGATTCACTAAAGCTCTATTTTGCACATAGCATGCTGTGTTGACAGCTTCAGCCCAAAAGGTCAGTGGCAAACCAGAGTCAGCCAACATGGACCTTGCAGCTTCAATTAGGGTCCTGTTCTTTCTCTCCACTACTCCATTTTGTTCTGGAGTCCTTGGGATGCTATACTGCCTCTTGATTCCTTTTGAAAGGTAGAAATCATCAAGTGTATGGTTTCTAAATTCAGTTCCATTATCACTTCTTATACACTTGACTGATAGGGAATACTGCTTCTCAACATACAACACAAAGTTAATAATTGTCTGA
Organism: Flaveria sonorensis; assembly: GCA_025506505.1. Classification (NCBI taxonomy): domain Eukaryota; kingdom Viridiplantae; phylum Streptophyta; class Magnoliopsida; order Asterales; family Asteraceae; genus Flaveria; species Flaveria sonorensis. The sequence goes on from JACCIY010000569.1 coordinate 101,498, forward strand.
GCAGCCTCATCCTTTGAATGCAAGAAGAAGGTCCATACAAATCTGGAGTAATCATCCACAATTACCAGACAGTATTTCTTCTTTGCCATGCTCATTACTCTCACAGGACCAAAGAGATCCATGTGCAGTAATTGCAAGCAGGCAGTGGACTTTGGTTCTTCTATAGGAGGGAATGAAACTTTGTGTTGTTTTCCTTTTAAACAAGCAGTGCAGGTTTCATCACAGTGGAACTCCTTTATTGGTAGACCTCTCACTAAACTATTGTGGATCAGCTGATTCATGTTTTTGAGATTAACATGACCCAGCCTTCTATGCCACAGTTTAGATTCCTGAGGAGAGGCCTTGGAGAACAGGCAAGGATGACCTTTTAAATCAATCTTCTTTGACAAATCCAAGGCATATACTCTTCCTATCCTGTTGGCCTTCAGGAGAGTATGTTCATCCAATACCTTGTCAATCAGCCTCAGAACTTTGGAAGACAGAATCCGGCAGTTCTGGCTTGTGAAAAGTGCAACATGCCCTTTATCACACATCTGACTGACACTCAGTAGATTATACTTGAGATTCTCCACATGGTTAACATCATCAAATCTGATTTCTCCATTTGACACAAATCCTTTCCCGATGATGTAACCCTTAGCATCATTTCCAAATGAGACAAATCCCTTCTTTCCTTGAGAGTAGTCATTAAGAAGAGAACTGCTCCCAGTCATATGCATAGATCCTCCACTGTCTACATACCAGATGCTTCTTTGGCATGCTGAAGAACCCTGCATTTATCATAAGAAACTAGTTAGCTTTAGAGACCCAAACCTTTTTGGTTTTGGGTCTGTTTTCATCAACAGATTTAACCATAACTTGTTTCTCATGATTAACAGCTGATGAAGGTGGAGATGGTGCTGAAATGGATTTCTTAGATTTGGGCTTGGATTTCCTTTTCAGTGGTTTGATCACAGGTGCATCTAGTTGGTTAACTCTCCCCAACAAATGCTGAACCATCATAACAAGTTGTGTCTGATTTGTTGCTAAAGCCTTCAGCTCATTTGACACATCAGTACTTGTTTTTGATGAGTTCCTGTGACCCACCATTTCCTCCTTCTTGAAATTCACAGACTTAGTCTGATGTTTATCATGAGGAACACTATCAGCTGTTTTTGATAAACCCCATCCTTCTTTTTGGATTTTGGTGAGGCCTTGGGTTTATCAGTTTGAGATGACTGTGGTACAAACTTGGTCTCAAACTCATTTTTCATTTTATTAATCTCTTCTTTAATGAGCTTATCTCTGTTGAGTTTGGAACCCTTTTTGTACCAGCATTCATCAGATAGATGATTGAATTTACCACATATTTCACATGGCTTATTCTTCATCTTGGATTGATCAACTGCTGAAGTGGAAACTACTGAAGGTGTGATCTTCAGTACTTTCCTCCTTTCAGTACTTGTGTTAAGTACTGAAGGATCGGTAACAACTGAAGACTTGTTCTTCAGCTGTTCTCTATCCGTCCTGAAAGACCGTATGATAGATTCCTCAGCAGTTGTTAATCCTTTTATTTCAGCAGATTTGAAATGCTTTTCAGATGTTGTGACTTGCCCTTCAGTACTTGGAGTACTTTGAGGGACAACATCTGAATTGCTCAGCTTCATGTGTTTATCAGCATTTAAACCATCAGGCAATTGATTTGCTGAGATCTTAACACTGACTTCATCCTCTAATTTTGTATTATCATTTGAGGATGAATCACATGATGATGTGGTTTGGAAATTACTTTCACCTTCAGATTTTACTATTGATTTTGAAGTAAAATCAGTAGGTGGTGCAGTATGATTGTAACCTATTCCAAACTTCACATTTGAAGTGTTTGCTTGCTGAGAAGCATTTCAAATCCCTTGCAGGATGTTACCCAGCGGTCACACTCAACTTGGGTAGCTGCAAGTGTCTCTTTGAGACTTCTGTGGTTCTCAAGTATGACCTCTACCTTAGCCTTTTCATCATTAAGTTGGCATTTAAGCTTGTAAATCTCATCATCTTTGTCATTAAGAGCAGACTCATACTCAGCTTTTCTTTTGGAAATAGTTTTCTCAAGCTCAAGATTTTGATTGATTAAAGCTACATTTGCCTCTCTAATAGAGACAAAGGCAGCTATGCATGATTCAGAACATAACTTGGCTTTAGCCTCAGAAGATACCTGGGTTACCTGTGAAGATGATGCATTGGAGCAGGAACCCTCAGTAGACTCCAGGGCCATGAGAGCAAGATTCCCAAAAGGATGTTCACCACCATGTTGACCAGCACCAGCAAATAATTGCTCATTGAAACCAGAAAGATCATCTGGTAAGCTGCTCCAGTCAACAACTCCTGGTGTGAAGAAGCTGTGATGAGGTTGAGATTGTGATGGAGATGGTTGAGGCTCAGGTAGGGCTTGAGGTTGTTGTGCTATAGGAACTTGAACTGGATTTGGCTGTGGCATGTAATAGCAGGGATATGGATATGGCATTGGACCCTGAGGGACAAAATATGCAGGAGATTGAGGTTGTGAGTGATGACCAGAACTAGCAGGATGTTGCCCTTTGTTTTGTGAACTATTGCTTGGAAAGGTCACAAAGGGTGCAGAGGAGTTAGATCCAGTTGATCTACACTCTCTTGCAAAGTGCCCAAGCCTGTGGCATTTGTGACACCTCAACTTACTCTTGTCAAAACCAACTTTGGTTTTGCCAGAGAGTCCTGGAAATTTCCTACCAGTTCTCTTGTAGAACTTTTGAGATCTGATATTGATCAAGGCCATTTGGCTCAAAATATCCATCTCTTCTAAATCATCATCAGCAATACCCATCAAATCATCCATGATAAAGCATAAATTATCACTATTACACCCAGAATGACTGTCAACACCAACAAATGCATGATCAGAACTGTTTGAAGAGAAATCTATATGCTCATCATAATGGCTTTCTGATCCAGCATATTCTGACTCATGACCGACCAAGGCAGTGTTCCCTGGTACAAAGTCATCAGTGAGCTTTCCTGATGATGCCAGTTTCCTTTTCTGCTCTATCTCTCTTTCAAATGTAAGCAGTTTCCCATGGAGTTGGGTGAGAGATAGGCTATCCAGATTTGCACTGGAGCGTAGGACAATGGTGTATGTGTCCCATCTCTCAGGCAGTGATCTGAGGAATCTGTTGTTCATCTGGCTGTTAGTATACTCATGCTTGACCATTTTCAGCTCAGAGATCAAGCAGGAGAAACGCTCAAACTGTTGAGTCAGTGTCTCACCCTTCCTATGAGAGAATGTCTCATATTGTTGGGCGAGGATTTCTCTGTTGTTTGCTAAGACCTCATCAGTTCCTCCGAATTGTTCCTTCAAAGCATTCCAGAGGTCATGAGCAGTTTCATGATGCATAAGCCCAGAATAGATTTCATTAGGCAGTGCCATGGCCAGAATTCCATGGGCTTTAGCATCAATCTCAAACAGTTTACGATCTTCATCTGAGTATTGCTCCTTCTTCTTCGGAACCATTTGGTTGGTCTCCGGATTGTTCACCATAGGCTTGTGTGGACCGTGAACCACAGATGTCCAACAACCTGAACTGTTAACAGACAGGTGATGGAGCATTCTTCGTTGCCATATGTTATACTCACTCCTAACCAGCATCGGAGGCTTGGTTGAGGAGCCAGTATTGTGAGGGTCATTAGATGGAGTAGTCATTCTCAGATTCAAACCAATTCAATCAAGTTTCAACAGATTTAGCACAAAAACACAACAAACTCAGTATGAACCAAGAAGAAACTCAAATTGAATAACCAGAAGCAGCAGAAGATCAATCTCTATAACCAATTCTTGCAAATATGCTAATTCGATCAAACTTTAGATATCGAAATAGCAGTTTCAATGATCAATTGTTAAACCGATCAATGATTAACCCGCTCTGATACCATTTGACAGGATCAGTGATCTAAGTTTGATCAATTAGAGTTGAATTGCAGCGGAATTAGAACAAGAATTAGACAAATATAGCAAGAACACAATAGATATTCAATGGAACAGTACACGTTATAGAGAAAGAGGGTTTTCTGCAAAAGGGATAATATCATTCATGCACAAATGCTTCGGTATGTCGGCCGCTAAGCTGCGCACAGCCGCTAAGCTTCGCAGGTTACAATTAGGTCAACATTCCTTATATAAAGGAATGTGACGTCTGCTGATGTCACTTGATAGTGACATTTAACAGAATTATTACAAACAACTGAAAGTAAGCAAACTACTGAGAATGTTCACAACAACTGAGAACATCTCAGAGTATGCTAAGTACAAGATGAAACTAAAACTACTGAAACTACAAGTACTGATTACAAGAAACATAAAACTACTGATTACAAAAGAACTGAAAGGAAAATATAACTACTAAAGGAAACCATCACAACTACTGAAGAGGTCTTCTTCAGCTGTTGTGACAACATCTGAAACTTGGTCTTCAGTCTTTGTCTTCAGCTTTTGTCTTCAGACTTTGTCTTCAGTTCTTTAACTTCAGACTTTGTCTTCAGACCTTGTTATCAGTTGATGTCTTCAGCTGTTGCAGACTACTTCAGTTGTTGTAATGTATGTGGGACTTAAAGGTTTTTCTAATCAGGCTCATTGGTTCTTTTGGTCCAACAAATAATACAGAGGCACAAGTTTGGTTTACAAGAAACACACCTGACACGACGTCGGGGTCTACCCGGGCTTCCTCTCGGGTCATCGTGAAGGCTCTTGCACTTGCCCTCTGCCCTCCTTCTTCCGGCCTCTTCTTCAACCCAGAACTTTCAGCCCTTGGCTTCTTGCAATCCTTGTTCATATGGCTGACTTCACTACAGTTAAAGCATCGTGGGGCTCCACACATCTTTGAAATGTGACCGGGCTTGCAACATTTGTAGCAGACATTCATTCCCAAGTGGCATTCCCAGCTATGTTCCTTCCCACACTTATCACACCTCCTCAACCCCGAGCTTGCAGTAACAACTCGGCGATCATCCATCCTCGGCCTTTTACTGTTCGGGTTAAAACCACCGCGCCTGAATCTCTTCCCGTTCCAACTCCTGTCATTGCCACCTGTCTTCTTCACCTCCACCACCTCCACTTCTCTTTCATCATACAGTCTCCCAGCTAAGTCTACCGCCGACCTAAAAGTGCTCAGTCGGGCAGCGATCAAGTGCCTACGGATGTCAGCAGGCAACCCCTGAATATACCGCTTGATCTTCCTTGAAGCCGGTGTAACTTGATCGGGCACCAGCCTCGCCATTTCGTTAAACTTGGTGGTATATTGCTGGTGGGTCATGGTTCCCGCCTAAAGCTGTAGGAACTCTCTCCCTATCTTGTCGAGTTCCCGATGAGGACAGAATTCCTCAAACACTAACTTTTTCAGTTCACTCCATCTCATCGTCCCGACAGCCCTGTTGCCCTCGGCTTGGACAAGATTGTTCCACCAACACAGAGTCGAGTCGACAAATGAGTGAGTGGCAAATTTCACCTTCTGATCCTCCCTGCACTCACTAATATCCAACACTGCCTCCATCTCTCTAACCCAGTGGTGGGCAGTAGCAGCGTTACCGTTGCCGTCAAAAGTAGGGGGTTTACACTTGGAAGGCCCCGTAGCTGCATCCCCTCACGGTTTCCTGCAACTCTACATCTTCTTCATCACTGGAGGCTCCCCTTTCGACATTTATCTCCTCCTCATCATCATGATTTTCCTCATTCTCCCTTCTCCCAGTAGTAGCCCTTCTCTCTTCCTCTCTTTCTTTCCTCTCATCCTTCCTTACGGCCCGGATCACTTCAGTCATGACAGATGGTAGGATCGTCTGCATGACTTGGTGAACCTCCTCCACCACTGCCTCTTTTACTCAGGCCCTCAAATTGGCACTCTCATCCACTCCCTCCGGGTGATGAAGCTCAGGCTCAGGAGCAGCCGTCTCTGTAGTTCTTGCCTTGTTCTTTACGGCCCGGGGTTTGCCAGCACGACCATCCAGTACACCACCTCTAGAAGCCTTCGAAGATCTACCGCCGGCCATCCTCTAACACGCTATAAGATTCAAACACTAACACGGTCATTCAAGGTAACAACTCAGTTTATGTCAAGTATAGTAAGTCCCTAATTACAGTGGCTAGTTGTGATTAGCCACTTACTTTACTCTTCATACCCTAAGCATTTCCTATCCAGACTACATCAGTATCTAAATCTACTAAAGCACATAAATCAAATAGTATGCGCACATAATACCGGTTATCATAATAAAAGAAATACCTGATGGCACGTAGCTACTTGGGCTGGCATCCCTCCATTCGGTCCCATTTTCAGTTTAAGTTTAGGTTTTTGAAAATATTTACCCACTTCTCTTAAACTTTGGCTTTGATACCAACTTGTAAGGCCCCATTCCCGGAGACCTCACAGTTGGACATTCATAGCACTATTCATAAAGCACTTCATAATTCATTATCACGTTGCAGCGGAATTTAAACATTTAAAAGCCATTCATTAATTCGTAAACGCTGTTGCTAAGTAATACATGTTCGGTACAGTTACACAAGATCATTAGTTTGCATTACAAAACAACAATGTTATATTCATGAATGGATGTCAGCCTTGTCCCGACGAGTAGCCTCCCAGAGTGCCATCCTCAGCAATATTACCTGCCAACTGAAAATGCATAAAAGTCAGCATTGCTGAGTGAGTTCTAGTTTTAAAATCATAAAAATATCTTGATAGCTTTGTATACAAAATACTTCTTAAAGAAAATATCTTATCTTTCCTTCGGATGTGATCACACATCATACATACAAATCATATCCATTACATTATCACCATTTTTCCTTCTTGCTTATTATTATTATTTTTCACTGTCGATACGGACCAAAGTGCTATACCCCCCATAAAATGCGCATAAACCTGGTACTAGGCCTTGAAGTCTATAAATATTCTCCATCCGTGGTGCACATATGCTAGCACTAGTATCGGGGTAACAACAGTGGTCCCCTCAATCTTAAAGATTGACCCTGTGTACATCCTTTGGGTTAGCTAAACCGTACACAGTTGAGCTAACGACAACATGGTCGTGCACCTCCTGTAAATTTTTATTTTCAAGTCTTTCAGTCTTTAAGTTCCACTTTTCGTTAATATTAATCTTTCACTTGATTGATAATACTTCATACTTACGAACAAACCACATAAGGCCACATAAGAGTATCATAATAGGCACATAAGGGCAGTCCACATCATGCATAAGATAACCAAATAAAAGCATCAAGTCAACCGTGGTCAAATCCTAATTTCTGATCTTCCAAAATTCCAGAAAATTTCTTAAGTCCTAAAGAAATGCCGATGAACAGATCCAATGCGGATGAACAACTTGCAAATGCGGATGAACAACTTGCAAATGCGGATGAACAATAACTAATGTGGATGAACACTTGCAAAATGCGGATGAACAATAACTAATGTGGATGAACACTTGCAAAATGCGGATGAACACTTAGGCTGAATTTAGGCAAATGCGACTGAACAAAGGTGAATGCGGGTGAACAAAATACTTAGGCAATTATCGGTGTGAATGCGGATGAACCATCAGATCAGTAAATGAGACTTATGCTATAACCAGTTCTAAAACCTCATTTCATACATTCTTAACATCGATCTATCATGCTAAACTCTTAGAACAAGCTTACAGCGTCATAAAACATAAAAAATCATACACATACATAAGCAGTCAACATACACGATGGTTGTAAAACATTTTAAATGCATTTTTAGCCCTAAAGAAGTTTAAAAACAGAGAATCGAGGTCCTAGAACTCACCTATTGCAGCAAACAAGTGAATCTCCTCCCAACTTGCGTGCACAGGAGTTCAAACACCTAGAACAAGCCAAAACAAACACCAAACACCAAGAACACATAGAAATCAGTTTCTAAGGTTGAAACCTCACAGAAACTGAACCAATTAATCACAAAAACCTACTAACCTTGAAGATTCTTCTCCTTCTTCACGATTCGACCGACAGAAAACACAAAACCCAGCTTTCTTTCTTTCTTTTCTTCTTCGGAAAGAAGCAGCAGAAAGAGCATGGGTGACCATGCTCTTTATACACCCACTTTTGACTTTTGTACTATTTTACACTTTTCACCCTTCAACTTTGGCCTTTATAAAAATTCGGGTGTTACACTTTATTAATCACATGCACAAACTAGATCATCATACAGCTAGATATCATACAAGTCATGCAAGTCTCAAACAATTATCATGTTCAACATAGTTACAACACAACCAATGCATCATACATAGAATCAAATCATGCACAGCATGCCATGTGAAGCCACCCAGGACTTCACACCCTAAACCCTGCCAATCCTACAAAGTAGGGGCCTCAGATTCGTACGTGTGTATGATGGCCATCAACATACCATTTAACAGAATTCTTATCACCTAAGATGCTCAACCATGATCAACTACAATCCAAACAATAGCCTATCATAACCCATATGACCCATTACCATGAAATCCAACAAACAGACCAAACCTGTCAACTAACCAATTTAGCATTCATACAACCCAAACAATACATTATACCACCTTAGAAATCATCCATGAACATACTAGTATGATCCTAATGTCACAAACATGCTCAAATCATCATATTCAGGATTTTGTGCAAATAAAGTTTCCCTTTTGGGAAAGCACATCCTAAAATCTATCAAAGCAACCAATATTCATGAATTCATTAACAATATTCCATTTCAAACTCATGTTAACATCTAGACATGATCAACAACATCCAATCATCATAATTTATCAATCCTCATGAACAAAAGTTTCTACTTTTGGTAACCTATTAACTACAACATTCGTTCTTAGGTTTCTAGCATCAATATCATCAATCTAACACCCAATTATCATCATAAACACATTAACAACAACAATTCATCATCAAATCATAGCATTCATGCAAATAAAGTTACTATTATTAGTAAACTAGGAACAACGCACCAAAAACGTAACTTTTTTTGCATAATCAACGTTAACTAACATCTATACAATCTAACTAACATAATAACATCAACAAACAACCAAGAATTCGCCATTTTGGACATCAAATCGACTAGGGTTTGGCCAAACATCAAAACCATCAAAAACATGTAAAAATCTAACCATTAAACGTGTAATGACTTGTAATTGATGATTCTAACGTGTTGTAGCACTTGAAATCGACCCAAAACCGAATGAAATTGCTTGTTCTTTCTTGAAATCAAAGTGTGTGTGTGTTTGAAGGTGAAGTTGCGGCCGAATGGTATGTGGGGGCTAGGGTTGGGATTTTTGTTTTATTTAATTTACCCATATTACCATTTAAACCCTTGTAATTTACATTTTATAAAAATTAAGCTTTTAAACTCTTTTTAAAAGGTTTTTAACTAAAATAATAAACATATGAACTAATAATAACAATTATATGCTTTTACCTTTACTAAATACAAAACATACGGATTAAACACACACGTTTCCATGTTACGCGATAAAATTCACAATTAATATTTAAATCATGTAAACATATAAGCACAACTTAATAATCATATCATTAACTAAGTTATTATCAGATAATCATTATTAATTATTATTAAGTCACCAGCGTTCAACGACAACTAGTGTGTGCTCACGACACGTGTATGCAAGACTTAACGGAACTAACGGAGTTTGGTAACGGAAAATTACCGGATGTCACAATACTGATTTATCAACTTGTCTTTGTTAATTTTTGTAACTTCACTGCTTCCTTCACACATGATCTGTAGAGCATCTCACACCCCTTTAGCTGTTCAATATTTTTCTAATCTTTTCAAAACATCCATTTTCAGTGCTTGTGTATGGATGGATTAAGCTCTAAGATCAATCTTGATTTTCTTATATTCTTCATCATCAAGAGTTAAATTGAGATGCTCAATGGGAATTCTTGCAGTTTTGTACTGTGTAGCTTGATCAGCATTTAGAGACAGTGGAATGTAGGGACCTTTGCAAAGAGATATCCAGTAATCAGGATCTACACCCGTAATGTAGTTTCTAAAACGAATTTTCCACTGCTTAAACTCGGATTTGTATTTAAGCATAGGAGGTTTAGATGCATGACCAATTTCAGAATGATTATAGGAATCCATGTTAGTTAAACTAATTTTAACTTGTTGAATACTGTTTTAAGTTTATTTTAAGTTCGAATAGTGTGTTTTTCTTCAAATCTTCTGTTTTCGTTCAAGAACTGGTCTGTTAAGTTTAGATCTGTCGATTTGAAGGAGTTCTAAGTTCTTGATTTTGTGTTGTTGGGTTCGACAACAACAGATCTGAAAATTTTGTACTTTGTGGTGTTCGATTACAGTATGTTTGTTTATCTGAAGAGTAGATCTTGCAGATGAACAACTCAGTCTATAGTTCAATCGATTTTCACCCAAAATCCATGATGATTCTGTGATGAATTCAAGAGGCAAGGCTCTGATACCAATTGACTGGGTTTGAGAATGATATTCTCGGTTGATGTGACTCAAGCAAGGATCGAATACGTGGACTGAGTCAATAATATAGCAACAAAATTACTATATTAAAGAACATTAATTGCTGTAGTAAACGCTTGAATGTAAGAGAATCAAGAACAGTAGTAAATGTTGTAAAATATTATGGATATTACGGCTGAAGTCAAAAACTTACAAAGTTAGGGTATGTGACCCTATTATAAGCGTATACATTGCCTGTACAAAAGACTAAACTAACCCTTATCTATACAAGTGAATCTAGTGTAAGTACAAAATAAATATAAAACAGTGTAAGTTGTTCATCCGCATTAGTTCGTGCGGATGAACAAGTCTTCATCAGCATTAGTTGTTTGTAGTTAGCATTTGTGTTTGCTCACCCGCATTAGTTCATGCGGATGAAGAAGTCTTGTCAGCATTTACTATTGTTCATCCGCATGGACTAATGCGGGTGAACAATCTTTGTCAGCATTTACTGTTGTTCATCCGTATGGACTAATGCGGGTGAACAATTTTTGTCAGCATTTCTTTAGTTCATCCGCATGGACAAATGCGGATGAACACTTCTGTTCCGCATTTGTTAATGCGGGTGAACAAACACTTGTCCACATTTGTTCACTAGTCATCTGCATTAACAAATGCGGGTGCTTTATACTTGTCTTTTCTTGTCATCTGTTGTTTTCTGTAACTAATGTTCTCCAACCAGAACAACCTCCAACCACTTCTTGAGTTGGCAAGTATGATTCTTTCAGGTTCTAACATTACTACTACTATTACTAGTACTACTATTATTACTATTATTATTACTACTATTATTAGTACTATTATTATTACTATTAGTATTACTATTATTATTATTATTATTATTATTATTTATTATTATTATTATTTTTCATATTTTTTTTTATTATTATTTTCTTATTATTATTATTGTTATTGTTATTATTGTTATTGTTATTATTGTTATTGTCATTATTGTTATTGTCGTTGTTGTTATTGTCGTTGTTGTTATTGTCATTGTTGTTATTGTCATTGTTGTTATTGTTATTGTTGTTGTTATTGTTATTGTTGTTATTGTTATTATTATTATTATTATTATTATTATTATTATTATTATTATTATTATTATTATTATTATTATTATTGTAAGGCTTCATTCCCGGAGACCTCACAGTTGGACAATCATAGCATTATTATATAAAACAATAAATATTTCATAAAACATTGCAGCGGAATTGAGTTAACAAAAACCATTCATGCATATAATTAACGTTGCAAAATAATACATCGTTGTAAGTTAGGGTTACAAAATAATCTATTAGTTGCATTACAATACAACAAAATCATTAAGCATGAACGGATGCCAGTCTAGCCCTGACGAGTAGCTTCCCTCGCGTGTCATCCTCAGCAACATTTACCTGCCAACTGAAAATGCATAAAAGTCAGTGTTACTAAGTGAGTTCTAGTTTTAAAGCGTTTAAAATACCTTGTAAGGTTTATATATGAAAATACCCTTTTCAATAAAATATTTCCTTTACTTTCGCACATGAGCATTCAGCATACATACATCAAGGTATAATCTTATTATCTTTTATTATCTCATGCGTTCGTTCGTTTCGTACTTTTCCATTATCTTCCATTATTTCCAGGTCCGGTCATAACTTTACCCCCATCGTTGGGCACACAGCCACCTCATTCTCGGGGTTAAGTGACAAGGACCCCTTTTCGCACTGTGGGATTAATCACCAAGACTGATCCCCCTGTGTGTGAACCCTCATGGGTTAGCCAAGATCGTACGCTATATTACAAATAGTTGAGCTAGCAACTCTCAATGAGTTTTGAACCTCCTTTATCATTTGCTTGAAAGACTTCCATTCATTTCTTATGTTCCTCTTTTCAATAACATTAATCTTTCACTTTCTTCAATGATAATACTTTACGTATACGGATATATATTCACACCACGTAAAGCCATAAAATAGATACATAATATGGAACACAAGAACAACCCAAAAACATGCATAAAATGAACTAAGATAAACATCAAGTCAAACCAGGGTCAAACCCTAAAATTCTAATTTCCCAAAATTCCAAAAATTTTTCTAAGTCTTTAGGCGCATGAGTTCTATGCAAGCGCATGAGTACTGCTTGGGCACATGAACACTATGTAGGCACATGAACCAACACTTAGGCGCTTGAGGGCCAATCCTGGGTGCATGACTACTATATGGGTGCATGAGTTAACACTTAGACTATTTGAGCAGTAGGCGCTTGAGGAATTCTTAGGCGTATAAGAAACTATCAGGCACATGGCAACTATTGGGGCGTATGACCAAGCACTTAGAAAATATTTGCTCAATTCCCTGGGCGCATGAGCCCTATTTGGACGCATGACCCACACTTAAGCACTCTAATTCAAATTTTTAGGTGCATGACCAACTGTTATGCATATTTCAGACTTATTTTCGAATCCCGTCTACATACTAAACTATTCTAAGCTTATATCCACTATTCTAAGCATCAAGAACACACACACAATCATAAACACAAACATAAACACACATATACATACGGATACATATTAAACAGTAGTAAAACATTTTGATTAATGCATTTTCAGCCCCAAAAGTTTAAAACCCAACAAAAACCGAGCCAATTACACAATAAAAATGCTTACCTTAGAAAATCAGCTTCTTCTTCCTTGAATATCCGAAATTACAGCTTTTTCTTCTTCTTCTTCTTTTCAGTCGAAAAGCAGATTGTGGATGTATACATGGGCGGCCATACTCAAATATTAAGAGAGTATTTGACTTTTTTACTTTTTACACATAGCCCCCTCCACTTTGGATCCTTTTCATTCTCTTCAAGATACTTTATTTCCTTCTTTTTATTACTTGTCTTTTCTTTCATTTGACAAGAAATTTTTGGGTGTTACAAGTCTACCCCCTTTAAAGAGGTTTCGTCCCCGAAACCTATCACTCTTTGAACAGCTATGGGTAATGCTGTCTCATTTCTTCTTCAGTCTTCCACGTAGACTCGGAGCCTTTTCTATGTTTCCACTGCACACGCACAAGTGGAACCACTTTATTACACAGCCTCTTATCTTTTCGGTCGATGATTGCCACTGGTTGCTCTACATAATTAAGCCGTTCATCCACCTCGATGTCTTCCAGTGGTACAATCATATCTTCATCAGCTAAGCACTTTCTCAGATGAGATACATGGAATGTCAGGTGAATTCCACTTAACTCATCAGGCAGTTCTAACCGATAGGCTACCTCTCCCACTCGTGCGATGATTTGGAAAGGCCCTATGTTCCTTGGGCTCAGCTTACCCCTTTTCCTAAACTGGATGATCCCCTTCCAAGGTGAGACCTTTAACATGACTCTATCACCTACGTTGATCTAGATTGGTCTACGCCTATTGTCGGCATACGACTTCTGTCTATCTTTCGCCGCCTTCATAAAGGCTTTGAACTTTTCCAACTTCTCTGCCGTAGCCACGATCACCTCAATACTTCCCAACTCCTTCCGCCTGATATTACCCCAACACATGGGTGTCCTACACCTTCTACCGTATAGCATCTCATATGGTGGCATGCCAATGCTGGCATGATAACTGTTGTTGTATGAGAACTCCGCTAACGATAGGTGATCATCCTAATTTCTTCCAAATTCGATTACACATGCCCGGAGCATATCCTCGAGTGTCGGAATCGTCCTTTCAGACTAACCATCTGTCTGAGGATTATAAGCCGTGCTAATATGTAGCCTCGTCCCTATCGCATCTTGGAATCTCTTCCAAAACTTCTATGTGAATCGGGTGTCATGGTCCGACACGATAGACACCGGCACACCATGATGAGCTACAATCTCTTTAATGAATAGATCCGCCAACCTCTCGGATGAATATGTCTCGCGGATCGGCAGGAAGTGAGCACTCTTTGTCAGACGATCAACTATCACCCATATGGCTTTGCCCGGGTGGTAATGGATCTCATAATCATTATCCTTGATCAACTCTAACCACCTCCTCTACCTCATGTTGAGATCCTTCTACTCGAAGAAATACTTTAAGCTTTTGTGGTCCGTGAAGATTGTGCACTTTGCCCCGTACAGGTAGTGCCTCCAAATCTTTAGTGCGAAGACCACAACAGCTAGCTCCAAATCATGGGTGGGATAATTAAACTCCTTGATTTTTAGCTGTCGGGACGCGTAGGCTATTACCTTTCCATATTGCATTAACACACAACCCAGTCCTGAGTAAGAAGCATCTGAATGCACCACTAAGTCTTCACTCCCTTCGGGTAATGTCAAAACAGGAGCTTGGGTCAGTCTCGCCTTTAATTCCTCGAAAGCATCCTCCTGTTCTCGACCCCACACAACAACTTTACATCCTTGCGATTAGTCAAAGGTGAGGCTGTCATTGAAAAGTCTTGGATAAATCTTCTGTAGTAGCCCGCCAGACCTAAGAAACTGCGAATCTCGGATGGCGTCTTTGCAGACTTCCATTGCATCACCGCCTCAACCTTCGCCGGGTCCACCATAATTCCTTCAGAATTCACCACGTGACCCAAAAATTAAACTTCGTGCAACCAAAAAGCACACTTGGAGAATTTAGCGTACAGCTTCTCTCTTCTAAGTGTCTCTAATACTTCGCTTATGTGGCCGGCATGTTCTTCTTCGCTCTTCGAATAAATCAGGATATCATTAACAAACAAAATCACTAATTTATCTAACATTGGCCGACACACTCGGTTCATCAAATACGTAAAGGCAGCTGGCGCGTTAGTTAGACCGAATGACATAACGAGGAACTCGTAGTGTCCATAACACGTGCAAAAAGCTGTCTTACGAATATCCTGCTCCTTAACCTTCAACTGATGGTAACCAGATCAGAGATGGCACCTTGGAGTTGGTCAAACAAGTCATCTATTCTAGGCAGGGGATATCGCTTCTTCACCGTTAACTTGTTCAACTCTTGGTAGTCAATACACATCCTCATACTACTGTCCTTCTTCTTGACAACAAGACTGGAGCACCCCAAGGAGAGATACTCAGCCGGATGAACCCTTTGTCCATCAACTCCTATAGTTGCACCATCAGTTCCTTCATCTCCGTCGGAGCTAATCAGTATGGTGCTTTGGCGACGGGTTGAGCATCGGGTATCAGATCAATTTGAAACTCGATCTCATGGTACGGTGGTACACCTGGTAAATCTTCTGGGAACACGTCCAGAAACTCACACACAACTGGTACATCAGAAAATTGTGGTACTGACGCCTCCACATCCTTCACATAAGCCAGGTAGGCACTACATCCGCGTTTCATGCACTTCTCTACCACCGCCATCGAGATCACCTTAGGAATCGTTGTCACTCGATCACCATAGACCGTCACCAACCTTCCATCAAGTGCAATTAATCGAATCATCTTTTTGCGACACACAATATTTGCCTCATAGGCTGCTAACCAATCCATCCCTAGTACTAACACAAATCCACCTAGGGGCATCACAAATAGTTTAGCAAAGAACCTATGGCCTTCTAGTTCTATGTCGTAGTTTTTCTATCATATCAGAAATTTTGGTAGACTTACCAATAACTGTTTCTACATCAAAAGGCTCATCAATACTTCTACTACTAACAGGCAACTTAGCACAAAAAGCAGCAGAAATGAAACTCCTACTAGCACCAGAATCAAATAATACAGAGGCACAAGTTTGGTTTACTAGAAGCATACCTGACATGACGTCGGGGTCCACTCTGGCCTCCTCCCCTTCATTTTGAAGGCTCTAGCACTTGCCTTCTGCCC
>JACCIY010000576.1:0-45586 GCA_025506505.1 Flaveria sonorensis
AATAAAAGAAAATCTAATTTATTTGTCGTGTGTCCATGGTTTGACTTCTTATTCATTGTTTACATGTTTGCTTTCATCTTTAAGGTTTGATTACTTTAATTCCAGAAATATAATTTCAATTAAGGTTATTACTAAGTGAATACGTATGGTTTCTAGGTTGTGAGCCACTTGTATCATCGCCTCGATGCAAAACAAGAAATTATATGGATTGAGTGTTGGCATTTGGATTCAGTTTAATGGATTTTATACGCAAGAGTGCTTGAGATGGTGGTAGAGTGTTTAGATGTGTTTGGGAAGGAGAGGATCGATTTAACGAGTTATTTGTTTGTTTTCATGTTCGGTTTTGGTTACGGTTTAAACTATAGCTATAGGTGTTTCATTTATGAAGTTTTAATGCGATTTCATTGATCCTTATGCTTGGATTTGATTAAATTATTTCAAGAATGTGTTTCGAAGGCTTGAGAAACTAGAGCACCTAGGATTGGAGGTAGGTACGGGACGTAAAAACCAATCGCGCGTGAACTATGCCATTTAACGTTTTAGTATACGTAGGTTGTTTCCCTGTAATATGTTAAGCTTTCAGAATTCTTGGTTTCACAGACCTATACTCGCATAATTTAGAGTCAAATAAAAGAAAATCTATTTTATTTTGTTGTGTGTCCATGGTTTGACTTCTTATTCATTGCTTACATGTTTGCTTTCATCTTTAAGGTTTGATTACTTTAATTCCAGAAATATAATTTCAATTAAGGTTATACTAAGTGAATACGTATGGTTTCTAGGTTGTTAGCAACTTGTATCGTCGCCTATGCAAAACAAGAAATATATGGATCGAGAGTTGGCATTTGGATTCAGTTTATTGGATTTTGTACGCAAGAGTGCTTGAAGATTGGTAGAGTGTTTTGATGAGTTTGGGAAGGAGAGGATCGATTTAACGGGTTATTTGTTTGTTTTCATGTTCGGTTTTGGTTACGGTTTAAACTATAGCTACAGGTGTTTCATTTATGAAATTTTAATGCGATTTCATTGATCCTTATGCTTGGATTTGATTAAATAATTCAAGAATGTGTTTATAAGGCTTGAGAAACAAACCACTTAGGATTGGAGGTAGGTACGGACGTAAAAACCAATCGCGCGTGAACTATTGCTATTTAACGTTTTTATACGTAGGTTGTTTTCCATGTAATGTGTTAAGCTTTTGAGAATACTTGGTTGCACAGACCTATACTCGCATAATTTAGAATCAAATAAAAGAAAATCTAATTTATTTGGTCGTGTGTCCATGGTTTGACTTCTTATTCATTGCTTACATGTTTGCTTTCATCTTTAAGTTTGATTACTTTAATTCCAAAATATAATTTCAATTAAGGTTATTACTAAGTGTATACGTATGGTTTCTAGGTTGTTAGCAACTTGTATCGTCCTCGATGCAAAACAAGAAATTATATGGATCGAGAGTTGGCATTTGGATTCAGTTTATTGGATTTTGTACGCAAGAGTGCTTGAAGATGATGGTAAGTGTTTTGATGAGTTTGGGAAGGAGAGGATCGATTTAACGGGTTATTTGTTTGTTTTCATGTTCGGTTTTTGTTACGGTTTAAACTATAGCTATAGGTGTTTCATTTATGAAATTTTAATGCGATTTCATTGATCCTTATGCTTGTGTGTTTATAAGGCTTGTGAAACAAAACCACTTAGGATTGGAGGTAGGTACGGGACTTAAAACCAATCGCGCGTGAACTGTTGCTATTTAACGTTTTAGTATACGTAGGTTGTTTCCCATGTAATATGTTAAGCTTTCGAGAATACTTGGTTACACAGACCTATACTCGCATAATTTAGAGTCAAATAAAAGAAACTACAATTTATTTGGTCGTGTGTCCATGGTTTTACTTCTTATTCATTGTTTACATGTTTGCTTTCATCTTTAAGGTTTGATTACTTTAATTCCAGAAATATAATTTCAATTAAGGTTATTACTAAGTGAATACGTATGGTTTCTAGGTTGTTAGCAACTTGTATCGTCACCTCGATGTAAAACAAGAAATTATATGGCTTGAGAGTTGGCATTTGGATTCAGTTTATTGGATTTTGTACACAAGAGTGCTTGAAGATGATGGTAGAGTGTTTTGGATGAGTTTGGGAAGGGGAGGATCGATTTAACGGGTTATTTGTTTGGTTTTCGTGTTCGTTTTTGTTACGGTTTAAACTATAGCTACAGGTGTTTCATTTATGAATTTTTAATACGAGTTCATTGATCCTTATGCTTGGATTTGATTGAATATGTTCATTGATTGTGTTTAGATGGTTTGAGAAACAAAACCACATAGGATTGGAGGTTGGTACGGGATGTAAAAACCATTCGCGCGTGAATGTTCTTGCTATTTAACGTTTTAGTAAAGTAGGTTGTTTCCATGTAATATGTTAAGCTTTTGAGAATACTTTGTTACAGACCTATACTCGCATAATTTAAGGTCAAATAAAAGAAAATCTAATTTATTTGGTCGTGTGTCCATGGTTTGACTTCTTATTCATTGTTTACATGCTTGCTTTCATCTTTAAGGTTTGATTACTTTAATTCAGAAATATAATTTCAATTAAGGTTATTACTAAGTGAATACGTATGGTTTCTAGTTGTGACCATTGTATCATCGCCTCGATGCAAAACAAGAAATTATATGGATTGAGGTTGGCATTTGGATTCAGTTTAATGGATTTTTTATACGCAAGAGTGCTTGAGATGGTGGTAGAGTGTTTAGATGTGTTTTGGGAGGAGAGGATCGATTTAACGGGTATTTTGTTTGTTTTCATGTTCGGTTTTGGTTACGTTTAAACTATAGCTATAGGTGTTTCATTTGAAGTTTTAATGCGATTTCATTGATCCTTATGCTTGGATTTGATTAAATTATGTTCAAGAATGTGTTTCGAAGGCTTGAGAAACTAAACCCCTAGGATTGGAGGTAGGTACGGGACGTAAAAACAATCGCGCGTGAACTATTGCAATTTAACGTTTTAGTATATGTAGGTTGTTTCCCATGTAATATGTTAAGCTTTCTAGAATTCTTGGTTTCACAGACCTATACTCGCATAATTTAGAGTCAAATAAAAGAAAGTCTATTTTATTTTGTTGTGTGTCCATGGTTTGACTTTTTATTCATTGCTTACATGTTTGCTTTCATCTTTAAGGTTTGATTACTTTAATTCCAGAAATATAATTTCAATTAAGGTTATTACTAAGTGTATACGTATGGTTTCTAGGTTGTTAGCAACTTGTATCGTTGCGTCAATGCAAAACAAGAAATTATATGGATCGAGAGTTGGCATTTGGATTCAGTTTATTGGATTTTGTACGCAAGAGTGCTTGAAGATGATGGTAGAGTGTTTTGATGAGTTTGGGAAGGAGAGGATCGATTTAACGGGTTATTTGTTTGTTTTCATGTTCGGTATTGGTTACGGTTTAAACTATAGCTATAGGGGTTTCATTTATGAAATTTTAATGCGATTTCATTGATCCTTATGCTTGGATTTGATTAAATTAATTAAAGAATGTGTTTATAAGGCTTGAGAAACAAAACCCCTTAGGATTGGAGGTAGGTACGGGACATAAAAACCAATCGCGCGTGAACTGTTGCTATTTAACGTTTTAGTATACGTAGGTTGTTTTCCATGTAATATGTTAAGCTTTTGAGAATACTTGGTTGCACAGACCTATACTCGCATAATTTAGAATCAAATAAAAGAAAATCTAATTTATTTGGTCGTGTGTCCATGGTTTGACTTCTTATTCATTGTTTACATGTTTGCTTTCATCTTTAAGGTTTGATTACTTTAATTCCAGAAATATAATTTCAATTAAGGTTATTACTAAGTGTATACGTATGGTTTCTAGGTTGTTAGCAACTTGTATCGTTGCCTCAATGCAAAACAAGAAATTATATGGATCGAGAGTTGGCATTTGGATTCAGTTTATTGGATTTTGTACGCAAGAGTGCTTGAAGATGATGGTAGAGTGTTTTGATGAGTTTGGGAAGAAGAGGATCGATTTAACGGGTTATTTGTTTGTTTTCATGTTCGGTTTTTGTTACGGTTTAAACTATAGCTATAGGTGTTTCATTTATGAAGTTTTAATGCGATTTCATTGATCCTTATGCTTGGATTTGATTAAATTAATTAAAGAATGTGTTTAGAAGGCTTGAAACAAAACCACTTAGGATTGGAGTAGGTACGGGACTTAAAACCAATCGCGCGTGAACTGTTGCTATTTAACGTTTTAGTATACGTAGGTTGTTTCCCATGTAATATGTTAAGCTTTCGAGAATACTTGGTTGCACAGACCTATACTCGCATAATTTTGAATCAAATAAAAGAAAGTCTATTTTATTTGGTTTGTGTCCATGGTTTGACTTTTTATTCATTGTTTACATGTTTGCTTTCATCTTTAAGGTTTGATTACTTTAATTCCAGAAATAAATTTCAATTAAGTTATTACTAGTGTATACGTATGGTTTCTAGGTTGTTAGCAACTTGTATCGTTGCCTCAATGCAAAAAGAAATTATATGGATCGAGAGTTGGCATTTGGATTCAGTTTATTGGATTTTGTACGCAAGAGTGCTTGAAGATGATGGTAGAGTGTTTTGATGATTTTGGGAAGGAGAGGATCGATTTAACGGTTTATTTGTTTGTTTTCATGTTCGGTATTGGTTACGGTTTAAACTATAGCTATAGGGTTTCATTTATGAAATTTTAATGCGATTTCATTGATCCTTATGCTTGGATTTGATTAAATTAATTAAGATGTGTTTATAAGGCTTGAGAAACAAAACCACTTAGGATTGGAGGTAGGTACGGGACATAAAACCAATCGCGCGTGAACTGTTGCTATTTAACGTTTTAGTATACGTAGGGTTTCCATGTAATATGTTAAGCTTTTGAGAATACTTGGTTGCACAGACCTATACTCGCATAATTTAGAATCAAATAAAAGAAAATCTAATTTATTTGGTCGTGTGTCCATGGTTTGACTTCTTATTCATTGTTTACATGTTTGCTTTCATCTTTAAGGTTTGATTACTTTAATTCCAGAAATATATTTTCAATTAAGGTTATTACTAAGTGTATACGTATGGTTTCTAGGTTGTTAGCAACTTGTATCGTTGCCTCAATGCAAAACAAGAAATTATATGGATCGAGAGTTGGCATTTGGATTCAGTTTATTGGATTTTGTACGCAAGAGTGCTTGAAGATGATGGTAGAGTGTTTTGATGAGTTTGGGAAGGAGAGGATCGATTTAACGGGTTATTTGTTTGTTTTCATGTTCGGTATTGGTTACGGTTTAAACTATAGCTATAGGGGTTTCATTTATGAAATTTTAATGCGATTTCATTGATCCTTATGCTTGGATTTGATTAAATTATAAAGAATGTGTTTATAAGGCTTGAGAAACAAACCCATAGGATTGGAGGTAGGTACGGGACATAAAAACCAATCGCGCGTGAACTGTTGCTATTAACGTTTTAGTATACGTAGGTTGTTTTCCATGTAATATGTTAAGCTTTTGAGAATACTTGGTTGCACAGACCTATACTCGCATAATTTAGAATCAATAAAAGAAAATCTAATTTATTTGGTCGTGTGTCCATGGTTTGACTTCTTATTCATTGTTTACATGTTTGCTTTCATCTTTAAGGTTTGATTACTTTAATTCAGAAATAAATTTCAATTAAGGTTATACTAAGTGTATACGTATGGTTTCTAGTTGTTAGCAACTTGTATCGTTCCTCAATGCAAAACAAAAATTATATGGATCGAGAGTTGGCATTTGGATTCAGTTTATTGGATTTTTGTACGCAAGAGTGCTTGAAGATGATGGTAGAGTGTTTTGATGAGTTTGGGAAGGAGAGGATCGATTTAACGGGTTATTTGTTTGTTTTCATGTTCGGTTTTGTTACGGTTTAAACTATAGCTAAGGGGTTTCATTTATGAATTTTAATGCGATTTCATTGATCCTTATGCTTGGATTTGATTAAATTAATTCAAGAATGTGTTTAGAAGGCTTGAGAAACAAAACCACTTAGGATTGGAGGTAGGTACGGACATAAAAACCATCGCGCGTGAACTGTTGCTATTTAACGTTTTAGTATACGTAGGTTGTTTCCATGTAATATGTTAAGCTTTTGAGAATACTTGGTTGCACAGACCTATACTCGCATAATTTAGAATCAATAAAAGAAAATCTAATTTATTTGACGTGTGTCCATGGTTTGACTTCTTATTCATTGTTTACATGTTTGCTTTCATCTTTAAGGTTTGATTACTTTAATTCCAGAAATATAATTTCAATTAGGTTATTACTACGTGTATACGTATGGTTTCTAGGTTGTTAGCAACTTGTATCGTCGCCTCGATGCAAAACAAGAAATTATATGGATCGAGAGTTGGCATTTGGATTCAGTTTATTGGATTTTGTACGCAAGAGTGCTTGAAGATGATGGTAGAGTGTTTTGATGAGTTTGGGAAGGAGAGGATCGATTTAACGGGTTATTTGTTTGTTTTCATGTTCGGTTTTTGTTACGGTTTAAACTATAGCTATAGGTGTTTCATTTATGAAATTTTAATGCGATTTCATTGATCCTTATGCTTGGATTTGATTAAATTAATTAAAGAATGTGTTTATAAGGCTTGAGAAACAAAACCATTAGGATTGGAGGTAGGTACGGGACTTAAAACCATCCGCGCGTGAACTGTTGCTATTTAACGTTTTAGTATACGTAGGTTGTTTCCCATGTAATATGTTAAGCTTTCGAGAATACTTGGTTGCACAGACCTATACTCGCATAATTTAGAATCAAATAAAAGAAAATCTAATTTATTTGGTCGTGTGTCCATGGTTTGACTTCTTATTCATTGTTTACATGTTTGCTTTCATCTTTAAGGTTTGATTACTTTAATTCAAGAAATATAATTTCAATTAAGGTTATTACTAAGTGATTACGTATGGTTTCTAGGTTCGAGCCACTTGTATCGTCGCCTCGATGCAAAACAGAAATTATATGGATTGAGTTGGCATTTGGATTCAGTTTAATGGATTTTGTATGCAAGAGTGCTTGAAGATGGTGGTAGAGCGTTTTGGATGAGTTTGGGAAGAGAGGATCGATTTAACGGTTATTTGTTTGTTTCCATGTTCGGTTTGGTTACGTTTAAACTATAGCTATAGGTGTTTCATTTATGAAGTTTCAATGCGATTTCATTATCCTTATGCTTGGATTTATTAAATTAGTTCAAGAATGTTTTAGAAGGCTTGAGAACAACACCACATAGGATTGGAGGTAGGTACGGGATGAAAAACCATCACCGCGTGAACTATTGCTATTTAATGTTTTAGTATACGTAGGTTGTTTCCCATGTAATATGTTAAGCTTTCGAGAATACTTGGTTTCACAGACCTATACTCGCATAATTTAAGTCAAATAAAAGAAAATCTAATTTATTTGGTCGTGTGTCCATTGTTTACTTCTTATTCATTGTTTACATGTTTTGCTTTCATCTTTAAGGTTGATTACTTTTTAAATCCAGAAATATAATTTCAATTAAGGTTATTACTAAGTGAATACGTAGGTTTCTAGGTTGTTAGCAACTTGTATCGTCGCTCTCGATGCAAAACAGAAATTATATGATCGAGAGTTGGCATTTGGATTCAGTTTAATGGATTTTGTATGCAAGAGTGCTTGAAGATGTGGTAGAGTGTTTTGATGAGTTTGGGAAGGAGAGGATGATTTAACGGTTATTTGTTTGTTTTCATGTTCAGTTTTGTATAGTGTTTAACTATAGCTACAGGTGTTTCAATATAGAATTTTTAGTGCGTTTGATTGATCCTTATGCTTGGTATGATTAAATTAGTTCAAGAATGTGTTTAGAAGGCTTGAGAAACAACCACATAGATTGGAGGTTGACGGGACGTAAAAACCATTGGCGCGTGAACTATTGTTATTTACATTTTAGTATACATAGGTTTTTCCCATGTAATATGATAAGCTTTCGAAATAGTTGGTTGCACAGACCTATACTCGCATAATTTAGAGTCAATAAAAGAACTCTAATTTATTTGGTCGTGTGTCCATGGTTTGACTGCTTATTCACTGTTTATATGTTTGCTTTATCTTTAAGGTTGATTACTTTAATTCAGAAATATAATTCAATTCTGGTTATTACTAAGTGAATACGTATGGTTTCTAGGTTGTTAGCAACTTGTATCGTCGCCTCGATGCAAAACAAGAAATTATATGGATCGAGAGTTGGCATTTGCATTCAGTTTAATGGATTTTGTACGCAAGAGTGCTTGAAGATGGTGGTAGAGCGTTTTGGATGAGTTTGGGAAGGGAGGATTGATTTATGGTTTATTTGTTTGTTTTCATGTTCTGTTTTATATATTGTTTAACCTATAGCTACAGGTGTTTCATTAAAGAATTTTTAGTGCGATTTGAATGATCCTTATGCTTGGGTTTGATTAAATTAGTTCAAGAATGTGTTTAGAAGGCTTAAGAAACAAAACCACATAGCATTGGAGGTTGGTACGGGACGTAAAAACCATTGGCGCGTGAACTATTGTTATTTAACGTTATAGTATACGTAGGTTGTTTCCGATGTAATATGATAAGCTTTTGAGAATACTTGGTTGCACAGACCTATACTTTCATAATTTAGAGTCAAATAAAAGAAAATCTAATTTATTTGGTCGTGTGTCAATGGTTTGACTTCTTATTCATTGTTTACATGTTTGCTTTAATCTTTAAGGTTCGATTACTTTAATTCAAGAAATATAATTTCAATTAAGGTTATTACTAAGTGAATACGTATGGTTTCTAGGTTGTTAGCTACTTGTATCGTCGCCTAGATGCAAAACAAGAAATTATATGGATCGAGAGTTGGCATTTGCATTCAGTTTAATGGATTTTGTACGCAAGAGTGCTTGAAGATGGTGGTAGAGTGTTTTGGATGAGTTTGGGAAGGAGAGGATTGATTTAACGGGTTATTTGTTTGTTTTCATGATCGGTTTTGGTTACGGTTTAAACTATAGCTACAGGTGTTTCATTTATTAATTTTTAATGCGATTTCATTGATCCTTATGCTTGGATTTGATTAAATTAGTTCAAGAATGTGTTTAGAAGGCTTGAGAAACAAAACAACATAGGATTGGAGATTGGTACGGGATGTAAAAACCGTTCGGGCGTGAACTATTGCTATTTAACGTTTTAGTATACGTAGGTTGTTTCCCATGTGATATGTTAAGCTTTCGAGAATACTTGGTTGCACAGACCTATACTCGTATAATTTAGAGTCAAATAAAAGAAAATCTACTTTATTTGGTGGGGTGTCCATGGTTTGACTTCTTATTCATTGTTTACATGTTTGCTTTCATCTTTAAGGTTTGATTACTTTAATTCCAGAAATATAATTTCAATTAAGCTTATTACTAAGTGAATACGTATGGTTTCTAGGTTGTTAGCAACTTGTATTGTCGCCTCGATGCAAAACAAGAAATTATATGGATCGAGTGTTGCGATTTGGATTCAGTTTAATGGATTTTGTATGCAAGAGTGCTTGAAGATGGTGGTAGAGCGTTTTGGATGAGTTTGGGAAGGAGAGGATTGATTTAACGGGTTATTTGTTGGTTTTCATCATCGGTTTTGGTTACGGTTTAAACTATAGCTACAGGTGTTTCATTTATTAATTTTTAATGCGATTTCAATGATCCTTATGCTTGGATTTGATTAAATTAGTTCAAGAATGTGTTTAGAAGGCTTGAGAAACAAAACCACATAATATTGGAGGTTGGTACGGGACGTAAAAACCATTCACGCGTGAACTATTGCTATTTAACGTTTTAGTATACGTAGGTTGTTTCCCATGTGATATGTTAAGCTTTCGAGAATACTTGTTTGCACAGACCTATACTCGTATAATTTAGAGTCAAATAAAAGAAAATCTACTTTATTTGGTCGGGTGTCCATGGTTTGACTTCTTATTCATTGTCTACATGTTTGCTTTCATCTTTAAGGTTTGATTACTTTAATTCCAGAAATATAATTTCAATTATGGTTATTACTAAGGGAATACGTATGGTTTCTAGGTTGTTAGCAACTTGTATCGTCGCCTCAATGCAAAACAAGAAATTATATGGATCGAGAGTTGGCATTTGGATTCAGTTTAATGGATTTTGAATGCAAAAGTGCTTTAAGATGGTGGTAGAGTGTTTTGGATGAGTTTGGGAAGGAGAGGATCAATTTAACGGGTTATTTGTTTGTTTTCATGTTTGGTTTTGTATATTGTTTAACCTATAGCTACAGGTGTTTCATTAAAGAATTTTTAGTGCGATTTGATTGATCCTTATGCTTGGGTTAGATTAAATTAGTTCATGAATGTGTTTAGAAGGCTTGAGAAATAAAACCACATAGCATTGGAGGTTAGTACGGGACGTAAAAACCATTGGCACGTGAACTATTGCTATTTAACGTTTTAGTATACGTAGGTTGTTTCCCATGTGATATGTTAAGCTTTCGAGAATACTTGGTTGCACAGACCTATACTCGTATAATTTAGAGTCAAATAAAAGAAAATCTACTTTATTTGGTGGGGTGTCCATGGTTTGACTTCTTATTCATTGTTTACATGTTTGCTTTCATCTTTAAGGTTTGATTACTTTAATTCCAGAAATATAATTTCAATTAAGCTTATTACTAAGTGAATACGTATGGTTTCTAGGTTGTTAGCAACTTGTATTGTCGCCTCGATGCAAACAAGAAATATATGGATCGAGTGTTGGATTTGGATTCAGTTTAATGGATTTTGTACGCAGAGTGCTTGAAGATGGTGGTAGAATTTTTTTGGATGAGTTTGGGAAGGAGAGATCGATTTAACGGTTTGTTTGTTTGTTTCATGTTCGGTTTTGTTACGGTTTAAACTATAGCTACAGGTGTTTTATTTATTAATTTTTAATGCGATTTCATTGATCCTTATGCTTGGATTTGATTAAATTAGTTCAAGAATGTGTTTAGAAGGCTTGAGAAACAAAACCACATAGGATTGGAGGTTGGTACGGGACGTAAAAACCATTCACGCGTGAACTATTGTTATTTAACATTTTAGTATACGTAGGTTGTTTCCCATGTGATATGTTAAGCTTTCGAGAATACTTGGTTGCACAGACCTATACTCGCATAATTTAGAGTCAAATAAAAGAAAATCTACTTTATTTGGTCGGGTGTCCATGGTTTGACTTCTTATTCATTGTTTACATGTTTGCTTTCATCTTTAAGGTTTGATTACTTTAATTCCAGAAATATAATTTCAATTAAGCTTATTACTAAGTGAATACGTACGGTTTCTAGGTTGTTAGCAACTTGTATCGTCGCCTCGATGCAAAACAAGAAATTATATGGATCGAGAGTTGCCATTTGGATTCAATTTAAAGGATTTTGTATGCAAGAGTGCTTGAAGATGGTGGTAGAGTGTTTTGGATGAGTTTGGGATGGGGAGGATTGATTTAACGGGTTATTTGTATGGTTTCGTGTTTGGTTTTGGTTACGGTTTAAACTATAGCTACAGGTGTTTCATTTATGAATTTTTAATACGAGTTCATTGATCCTTATGCTTGGATTTGATTGAATATGTTCAAGAATGTGTTTAGAAGGTTTGAGAAACAAAACCACATAGGATTGGAGGTTGGTACGGGATGTAAAAACCATTCGTGCGTGAACTATTGCTATTTAACGTTTTAGTATTAGGTTGTTTCCCATATAATATGTTAAGCTTTCGAGAATACTTGGTTGCACAGACCTATACTCGCATAATTTAAAGTCAAATAAAAGAAAATCTAATTTATTTGGTCGTGTGTCCATGGTTTGACTTCTTATTCATTGTTTACATGTTTGCTTTCATCTTTAAGGTTTGATTACTTTAATTCAAGAAATATAATTTCAATTAAGGTTATTACTAGGTGAATACGTATGGTTTCTAGGTTGTTAGCCACTTGTATCGTCGCCTCGATGCAAAACAAGAAATTATATGGATCGAGAGTTGCCATTTGGATTCAGTTTAACGGATTTTGTATACAAGTGTGCTTGAAGATGGTGGTAGAGCGTTTTGGATGAGTTTGGGAAGGGGAGGAATGATTTAACGGGTTATTTGTAAGGTTTCGTGTTTGGTTTTGGTTACGGTTTAAACTATAGCTATAGGTGTTTCATTTATGAATTTTAGTACGAGTTCATTGATCCTTATGCTTGGATTTGATTGAATATGTTCAAGAATGTGTTTAGAAGGTTTGAGAACAAAACCACATAGGATTGGAGGTTGGTACGGGATGTAAAAACCATTCGTGCGTGAACTATTGCTATTTAACGTTTTAGTATTAGGTTGTTTCCCATATAATATGTTAAGCTTTTGAGAATACTTGGTTACACACACCTATACTCGCATAATTTAAAGTCAAATAAAAGAAAATCTAATTTATTTGGTCGTGTGTCCATGGTTTGACTTCTTATTCATTGTTTACATGTTTGCTTTCATCTTTAAGGTTTGATTACTTTAATTCAAGAAATATAATTTCAATTAAGGTTATTACTAAGTGAATACGTATGGTTTCTAGTTGTTAGCCCTTGTATCGTCGCCTCGATGCAAAACAATAAATTATATGGATTGAGTGTTGGCATTTGGATTCAGTTTAATGGATTTTGTACGCAAGAGTGCTTGAAGATGGTGGTAAAGGGTTTTGATGTGTTTGGAAACGAGAGGATCGATTTAACCGGTTATTTGTTTGTTTCCATGTTCGGTTTTGGTTACGGTTTAAACTATAGCTATAGGTGTTTCATTTATGAAGTTTCAATGCGATTTCATTAATCCTTATGCTTGGATTTAATTAAATTAGTTCAAGAATGTGTTTAGAAGGCTTGAGAAACAAAACCACATAGGATTGGAGGTAGGTACGGGATGAAAAAACCAATCACGCGTGAACTATTGCTATTTAATGTTTTAGTATACGTAGGTTGTTTACCATGTAATATGTTAAGCTTTCGAGAATACTTGGTTTCACAGACCTATACTCCCATAATTTAAAGTCAAATAAAAGAAAATCTAATTTTTTGGTCGTGTGTCCATTGTTTGACTTCTTATTCATTGTTTACATGTTTGCTTTCATCTTTAAGGTTTGATTTCTTTAAACCCAGAAATTAATTTCAATTAAGGTTTTTACTAAGTGAATACGTATGGTTTCTAGGTTGTTAGCAACTTGTATCGTCGCCTCGATGCAAAACAAGAAATTATATGGATCGAGAGTGGCATTTGCATTCAGTTTAATGGATTTTGTATGCAAGAGTGCTTGAAGATGGTGGTAGAGTGTTTTTGATGAGTTTGGGAAGGAGAGGATTGATTTAACGGGTTATTTGTTTGTTTTCATGTTCAGTTTTGTATAGTGTTTAACCTATAGCTACAGGTGTTTCATTATAGAATTTTTAGTGCGATTTGATTGATCCTTATGCTTGGGTATGATTAAATTAGTTCAAGAATGTGTTTAGAAGGCTTGAGAAACAAAACCACATAGCATTGGAGGTTGACGGGACGTAAAAACCATTGGCGCGTGAACTATTGTTATTTAACATTTTAGTATACATAGGTTGTTTCCCATGTAATATGATAAGCTTTCGAGAATAGTTGGTTGCACAGACCTATACTCGCATAATTTAGAGTCAAATAAAAGAAACTCTAATTTATTTGGTCGTGTGTCCATGGTTTGACTGCTTATTCACTGTTTATATGTTTGCTTTAATCTTTAAGGTTGAATTACTTTAATTCAAGAAATATAATTTCAATTCAGGTTATTACTAAGTGAATACGTATGGTTTCTAGGTTGTTAGCAACTAGTATCGTCGCCGAGATGCAAATAAGAAATTATATGGATCGAGAGTTGGCATCTGCATTCAGTTTAATGGATTTTGTACGCAAGAGTGCTTGAAGATGGTGGTAGAGCGTTTTGGATGAGTTTGGGAAGGGGAGGATTGATTTAATGGGTTATTTGTTTGTTTTCATGTTCGGTTTTGTATATTGTTTAACCTATAGCTACAGGCGTTTCATTAAAATTTTTAGTGCGATTTGATTGATCCTTATGCTTGGGTTTGATTAAATTAGTTCAAGAATGTGTTTAGAAGGCTTAAGAAACAAAACCACATAGCATTGGAGGTTGGTACGGGACGTAAAAACCATTGGCGCGTGAACTATTGTTATTTAACGTTTTAGTATACGTAGGTTGTTTCCCATGTAATATGATAAGCTTTTGAGAATACTTGG
Source organism: Flaveria sonorensis (assembly GCA_025506505.1). NCBI lineage: Eukaryota > Viridiplantae > Streptophyta > Magnoliopsida > Asterales > Asteraceae > Flaveria > Flaveria sonorensis. Next base: position 14,336 of record JACCIY010000576.1, read on the forward strand.
TTGCACAGACCTATACTTGCATAATTTAGAGTCAAATAAAAGAAAATCTAATTTATTTGGTCGTGTGTCAATGGTTTGACTTCTTATTCATTGTTTACATGTTTGCTTTAATCTTTAAGGTTGGATTACTTTAATTCAAGAAATATAATTTCAACTAAGGTTATTACTAAGTGAATACGTATGGTTTCTAGGTTGTTAGCAACTTGTATCGTCGCCTAGATGCAAAACAAGAAATCATATGGATCGAGAGGTGGCATTTGCATTCACTTTAATGGATTTTGTACGCAAGAGTGCTTGAAGATGGTGGTAGAGTGTTTTGGATGAGTTTGGGAAGGAGAGGATTGATTTAACGGGTTATTTGTTTGTTTTCATGATCGGTTTTGGTTACGGTTTAAACTATAGCTACAGGAGTTTCATTTATTAATTTTTAATGCGATTTCATTGATCCTTATGCTTGGATTTGATTAAATTAGTTCAAGAATGTGTTTAAAAGGCTTGAGAAACAAAACAACATAGGATTGGAGATTGGTACGGGATGTAAAAACCATTCGCGCGTGAACTATTGCTATTTAACGTTTTAGTATACGTAGGTTGTTTCCCATGTGATATGTTAAGCTTTCGAGAATACTTGGTTGCACAGACCTATACTTACATAATTTAGAGTCAAATAAAAGAAAATCTAATTTATTTGGTCGTGTCCATGGTTTGACTTCTTATTCATTGTTTACATGTTTGCTTTCATCTTTAAGGTTGATTACTTTAATTCCAGAAATATAATTTCAATTCAGGTTATTACTAAGTGAATACGTATGGTTTCTAGTTGTTAGCAACTTGTATCGTCGCCTCGATGCAAAACAAGAATTATATGGATCGAGAGTTGGCATTTGGATTCAGTTTAATGGATTTTGTACGCAAGAGTGCTTGAAGATGGTGGTAGAGCGTTTGGATGAGTTTGGGAAGGGAGGATTGATTTAACGGTTATTTGTTTGTTTTCATGTTCGGTTTTGTATATTGTTTAACCTATAGCTACAGGTGTTTCATTAAAGAATTTTTAGTGCGATTTGATTGATCCTTATGCTTGGGTTTGATTAAATTAGTTCAAGAATGTGTTTAGAAGGCTTAAGAAACAAAACCACATAGCATTGGAGGTTGGTACGGGACGTAAAAACCATTGGCGCGTGAACTATTGTTATTCAACGTTTTAGTATACGTAGTTGTTTCCCATGTAATATGATAAGCTTTTGAGAATACTTGGTTGCACAGACCTATACTTACATAATTTAGAGTCAAATAAAAGAAAATCTAATTTATTTGGTCGTGTCAATGGTTTGACTTCTTATTCATTGTTTACATGTTTGCTTTAATCTTTAAGGTTGGATTACTTTAATTCAAGAAATATAATTTCAATTAAGGTTATTACTAAGTGAATACGTATGGTTTCTAGGTTGTTAGCAACTTGTATCGTCGCCTAGATGCAAAACAAGAAATTATATGGATCGAGAGTTGGCATTTGCATTCAGTTTAATGGATTTTGTACGCAAGAGTGCTTGAAGATGGTGGTAGAGTGTTTTGGATGAGTTTGGGAAGGAGAGGATTGATTTAACGGGTTATTTGTTTGTTTTCATGATCGTTTTTGGTTACGGTTTAAACTATAGCTACAGGTTTTCATTTATTAATTTTTAATGCGATTTCATTGATCCTTATGCTTGGATTTGATTAAATTAGTTCAAGAATGTGTTTAGAAGGCTTGAGAACAAAACACATAGGATTGGAGATGGTACGGGATGTAAAAACCATTCGCGCGTGAACTATTGCTATTTAAGTTTTAGTATACGTAGGTTGTTTCCCATGTGAATATGTTAAGCTTTCGAGAATACTTGTTGCACAGACCTATACTCGTATATTTAGAGTCAAATAAAAGAAAATCTACTTTATTTGGTCGGGTGTCCATGGTTTGACTTCTTATTCATTGTTTACATGTTTGATTTCATCTTTAAGGTTTGATTACTTTAATTCCAGAAATATAATTTCAATTAAGCTTATTACTAAGTGAATACGTATGGTTTCTAGGTTGTTAGCAACTTGTATTGTCGCCTCGATGCAAAACAAGAAATTATATGGATCGAGTGTTGGCATTTGGATTCTGTTTAATGGATTTTGTATGCAAGAGTGCTTGAAGATGGTGGTAGAGCGTTTTGGATGAGTTTGGGAACGAGAGGATTGATTTAACGGGTTATTTGTTTGTTTTCATGATCGGTTTTGGTTACGGTTTAAACTATAGCTACAGGTGTTTCATTTATTAATTTTTAATGCGATTTCATTGATCCTTATGCTTGGATTTGATTAATTAGTTCAAAATGTGTTTAGAAGACTTGAGAACAAAACCAACATAGGATTGGAGATTGGTACGGGATAGTAAAAACGCGTGAACTATTGCTATTTAACGTTTTAGTATACGTAGGTTGTTTCCCATGTGATATGTTAAGCTTTCGAGAATACTTGGTTGCACAGACTTATACTCGTATAATTTAGAGTCAAATAAAAGAAACTCTAATTTATTTGGTCGTGTGTCCATGGTTTGACTTCTTATTCATTGTTTACATGTTTGCTTTCATCTTTATGGTTTGATTACTTTAATTCTAGAAATATAATTTCAATTAAGGTTATTACTATGTGAATACGTATGGTTTCTAGGTTGTTAGCAACTTGTATCGTCGCCTCGATGCAAAACAAGAAATTATATGGATCGAGAGTTGGCATTTGGATTCAGTTTAATGGATTTTGTACGCAAGACTGCTTGAAGATGGTGGTTGAGTGTTTTGATGAGTTTGGGAAGGAGAGGATCGATTTAACGGGTTATTTGTTTGTTTTCATGTTCGGTTTTGGTTACGGTTTAAACTATAGCTATAGGTGTTTCATTTATGAATTTTTAATGCGATTTCATTGATCCTTATGCTTGGATTTGATTAAATTAGTTCAAGAATGTGTTTAGAAGGCTTGAGAAACAAAACCACATAGGATCGGAGGTTGGTACGGGATGTAAAAACCATTCGCGCGTGAACTATTGCTATTCAACGATTTAGTATACGTAGGTTTTTTCCCATGTGATATGTTAAGCTTTCGAGAATACTTGGTTGCACAGACCTATACTCGCATAATTTAGAGTCAAATAAAAGAAAATCTACTTTATTTTGTCGGGTGTCCATGGTTTGACTTCTTATTCATTGTTTACATGTTTGCTTTCATCTTTAAGGTTTGATTACTTTAATTCTAGAAATATAATTTCAATTAAGGTTATTACTAAGTTAATACGTATGGTTTCTAGGTTGTTAGCAACTTGTATCGTCGCCTCGATGTAAAACAAGAAATTATATGGATTGAGAGTTGGCATTTGGATTCAGTTTATTGGATTTTGTACGCAAGAGTGCTTGAAGATGGTGGTAGAGTGTTTTGGATGAGTTTGGGAAGGGGAGGATCGATTTAACGGGTTATTTGTATGGTTTCGTGTTCGGTTTTGGTTACGGTTTAAACTATAGCTACAGGTGTTTCATTTATGAATTTTTAATACGAGTTCATTGATCCTTATGCTTGGATTTGATTGAATATGTTCATTGATTGTGTTTAGATGGTTTGAGAAACAAAACCACATAGGATTGGAGGTTGGTACGGGATGTAAAAACCATTCGCGCGTGATATGTTAAGCTTTCGAGAATACTTTGTTACACAGACCTATACTCGCATAATTTAAGGCCAAATAAAAGAAAATCTAATTTATTTGGTCGTGTGTCCATGGTTTGACTTCTTATTCATTGTTTACATGCTTGCTTTCATCTTTAAGGTTTGATTACTTTAATTCAAGAAATATAATTTCAATTAAGGTTATTACTAAGTGAATACGTATGGTTTCTAGGTTGTTAGCCACTTGTATCGTCGCCTCGATGCAAAACAAGAAATTATATGGATTGAGTGTTGGCATTTGGATTCAGTTTAATGGATTTTGTACGCAAGAGTGCTTGAAGATGGTGGTAGAGTGTTTTGATGTGTTTGGGAAGGAGAGGATCGATTTAACGGGTTATTTGTTTGTTTTCATGTTCGGTTTTGGTTACGGTTTAAACTATAGCTATAGGTGTTTCATTTATGAAGTTTTAATGTGATTTCATTGATCCTTATGCTTGGATTTGATTAAATTATTTCAAGAATGTGTTTCGAAGGCTTGAGAAACTAGACCACCTAGGATTGGAGGTAGGTACGGGACGTAAAAACCAATCGCGCGTGAACTATTGCAATTTAACGTTTTAGTATACGTAGGTTATTTCCCATGTAATATGTTAAGCTTTCTAGAATTCTTGGTTTCACAGACCTATACTCGCATAATTTAGAGTCAAATAAAAGAAAATCTATTTTATTTGGTTGTGTGTCCATGGTTTGACTTTTTATTCATTGTTTACATGTTTGCTTTCATCTTTAAGGTTTGATTACTTTAATTCCAGAAATATAATTTCAATTAAGGTTATTACTAAGTGTATACGTATGGTTTCTAGGTTGTTAGCAACTTGTATCGTCGCCTAATGCAAAACAAGAATTATATGGATCGAGAGTTGGCATTTGGATTCAGTTTATTGGATTTTGTACCAAGAGTGCTTGAAGATGATGGTAGAGTGTTTTGATGATGAGTTGGGAAGGAGAGGATCGATTTAACAGGTTTTTTTGTTGTTTTCATGTTCGGTTTTTGGTTACTTTTAAACTATAGCTATAGGGTTTCATTTATGAAATTTTAATGCGATTTCATTGATCCTTATGCTTGGATTTGATTAAATTAATTCAGAATGTGTTTATAAGGCTTGAGAACAAAACCACTTAGGATTGGAGGTAGGTACGGACGTAAAAACTATCGCGCGTGAACTATTGCTATTTAACGTTTTAGTATACGTAGGTTGTTTCCTATGTAATATGTTAAGCTTTCGAGAATACTTGGTTGCACAGACCTATACTCGCATAATTTTGAATCAAATAAAAGAAAATCTAATTTATTTGGTCGTGTGTCCATGGTTTGACTTCTTATTCATTGTTTACATGTTTGCTTTCATCTTTAAGGTTTGATTACTTTAATTCCAGAAATATAATTTCAATTAAGGTTATTACTAAGTGTATACGTATGGTTTCTAGGTTGTTAGCAACTTGTATCGTTGCCTCAATGCAAAACAAAAAATTATATGGATCGAGAGTTGGCATTTGGATTCAGTTTATTGGATTTTGTTCGCAAGAGTGCTTGAAGATGATGGTAGAGTGTTTTGATGAGTTTGGGAAGGAGAGGATCGATTTAACGGGTTATTTGTTTGTTTTCATGTTCGGTTTTTGTTACGGTTTAAACTATAGCTATAGGTGTTTCATTTATGAAATTTTAATGCGATTTCATTGATCCTTATGCTTGGATTTGATTAAATTAATTAAAGAATGTGTTTATAAGGCTTGAGAAACAAAACCACTTAGGATTGGAGGTAGGTACGGGACTTAAAACCAATCGCGCGTGAACTGTTGCTATTTAACGTTTTAGTATACGTAGGTTGTTTCCCATGTAATATGTTAAGCTTCGAGAATACTTGGTTGCACAGACCTATACGCATAATTTAGAATCAAATAAAGAAAGTCTAATTTATTTGGTTGTGTTCCATGGTTTGACTTCTTATTCATTGTTTACATGTTTGCTTTCATCTTAAGGTTTGATTACTTTATTCAAGAAATATATTTCAATTAAGGTTATTACTAAGTGAATACGTATGGTTTCTAGTTTGTTAGCCACTTGTATCGTCGCCTCGATGCAAAACAAGAAATTATATGGATTGAGTGTTGGCATTTGGATTCAGTTTAATGTATTTTGTAAGCAAGAGCGCTTGAAGTTGGTGGTAGAGTGTTTAGATGAGTTTGGGAAGGAGAGGATCGATTTAACGGTTATTGTTTGTTTTCATGTTCGGTTTGTGTTACGGTTTAAACTATAGCTATAGGTGTTTCATTTATGAAGTTTTAATGTGATTTCATTGATCCTTATGCTTGGATTTAATTAAATTAGTTCAAGAATGTGTTTATAAGGCTTCAGAAACAAAACCACATAGGATTGGAGGTAGGTACAGGACGTAAAAACCAATCGCGCGTGAACTATTGTTATTTAACGTTTTAGTATACGTAGGTTGTTTCCCATGTAATATGTTAAGCTTTTGAGAATACTCGGTTGCACAGACCTATACTCGCATAATTTAAAGTCAAATAAAAGAAAATCTAATTTTTTTGGTTGTGTGTCCATGGTTTGACTTTTTATTCATTGTTTACATGTTTGCTTTCATCTTTAAGGTTTAATTACTTTAATTCGAGAAATATAATTTCAATTAAGGTTATTACAAAGTGAATACTTATGGTTTCTAGGATGTACCAACTTGTATCGTCGCCTCGATGCAAAACATGAAATTATATGGATCAAGAGTTGGCATTAAGATTCAGTTTAATGGATTTTCTAAGCAAGAGTGCTTGAAGATGGCGGTAGAGTGTTTTGGAAGAGTTTGGGAAGGAGAGGATCGATTTAACGGGTTATTTTATTGTTTTCATGTTCGGTTTTGTAAATTGTTTAACCTATAGCTATAGGTGTTTCATTAAAGAATTTTTAGTGCGATTTGATTCATCCTTATGCTTGGGTTTGATTAAATTAGTTCAAGAATGTGTTTAGAAGGCTTGAGAAAAAAATCCACACAGGATTGGAGGTAGGTACGAGACGTAAAAACCAATCGCGCGTAAACTATTACTATTTAACGTTTTAGTATACGTAGGTTGTTTCCCATGTAATATGTTAAGCTTTCGAGAATACTTGTTTACAGACCTATACTCGCATAATTTAAAGTCAAATAAAAGAAAATCTATTTATTTGGTTGTGTGTCCATGGTTTGACTTCTTATTCATTGTTTACATGTTTGCTTTCATCTTTAAGGTTTGATTACTTTAATTCCATAAATATAATTTCAATTAAGGTTATTACTAAGTGAATACGTATGGTTCTAGGTTGTTAGCAACTTGTATGGTCGCTTCGATGCAAAACAAGAAATTATATGATCAAGAGTGGCATTTGGATTCAGTTTAATGGATTTTGTAAGCAAGAGTGCTTGAAGATGGTGGTAGAGTGTTGATGAGTTTGGGAAGGAGAGGATCGATTTAACGGGTTATTTGATTGTTTTCATGTTCGGTTTATATTGTTTAACCTATAGCTACAGGTGTTTCATTAAAAAATTTTTTAGTTTATTTGATTGATCTTTATGATTGGTTTGATTAATTAGATCAAGAATGTGTTTTAAGGCTTGAGAAACAAAACCACATAGCATTGGAGGTTGGTACGGGACGTAAATCCATTGGCGCATGAACCTATTTAACGTTTTATAGTATTGGTTGTTTCAAATGTAATATGTTGCTTTCGAGAATACTTGGTTGCACAGACCATATACTCGCATAATTTAGAGTCAAATAAAAGAAATACAATTTATTTGGTCGTGTGTCCATGGTTTGACTTCTTATTCATTGTTTACATGTTTGCTTTCATCTTTAAGGTTTGATTACTTTAATTCAAGAAATTTAATTTCAATTAAGGTTTACTAAGTGAATACGTATGGTTTCTAGGTTGTTAGCAACTTGTATCGTCACCTCTCGATGCAAAACAAGAAATTATATGGATCGAGAGTTGGCATTTGGATTCAGTTTAATGGATTTTTGTACGCAAGACTGCTTGAAGATGGTGGTTGAGTGTTTTGATGAGTTGGGAAGGAGAGGATCGATTTAACGAGTTATTTTTTGTTTTCATGTTCGTTTTGGTTACGGTTTAAACTATAGCTATAGGTGTTTCATTTGTGAATTTTTAATGCGATTTCATTGATCCTAATGCTTGGATTTGATTAAATTAGTTCAAGAATGTGTTTAGAAGGCTTGAGAAACAAAACCACATAGGATCGGAGGTTGGTACGGGATGTAAAAACCATTCGCGCGTGAACTATTGCTATTCAACGATTTAGTATACGTAGGTTTTTTCCCATGTGATATGTTAAGCTTTCGAGAATACTTGTTGCACAGACCTATACTCGCATAATTTAGAGTCAAATAAAAGAAAATCTACTTATTTGTCGTGTGTCCATGGTTTGACTTCTTATTCATTGTTTACATGTTTGCTTTCATCTTTAAGGTTTGATTACTTTAATTCCAGAAATATATTTCAATTAAGGTTATTACTAAGTGAATACGTATGGTTTCTAGGTTGTTAGCAACTTGTATCGTCGCCTCGATGTAAAACAAGAATTATATGGATTGAGAGTTGGCATTTGATTCAGTTATTGGATTTTGTACACAGAGTGCTTGAAGATGGTGGTAGAGTGTTTTGGATGAGTTTGGGAAGGGGAGGATCGATTTAACGGGTTATTTGTATGGTTTCGTGTTCGTTTTGGTTACGGTTTAAACTATAGCTACAGGTGTTTTCATTTATGAATTTTTAATACGATTCATTGATCCTTATGCTTGGATTTGATTGAATATGTTCATTGATTGTGTTTAGATGGTTTGAGAAAGAAAACCACATAGGATTGGAGGTTGGTACGGGATATAAAAACCATTCGCGCGTGAATGTTCTATTGCTATTTAACGTTTTAGTATAAGTAGGTTGTTTCCATGTAATATGTTAAGCTTTCGAGAATACTTTGTTACACAGACCTATACTCGCATAATTTAAGGTCAAATAAAAGAAAATCTAATTTATTTGGTCGTGTGTCCATGGTTTGACTTCTTATTCATTGTTTACATGCTTGCTTTCATCTTTAAGGTTTGATTACTTTAATTCAAGAAATATAATTTCAATTAAGGTTATTACTAAGTGAATACGTATGGTTTCTAGGTTGTTAGCAACTTGTATCGTCGCCTCGATGTAAAACAAGAAATTATATGGATTGAGTGTTGGCATTTGGATTCAGTTTATGGATTTTGTACACAAGAGTGCTTGAAGATGGTGGTAGAGTGTTTTGGATGAGTTTGGGAAGGGGAGGATCGATTTAACCGGTTATTTGTTTGTGTTCATGTTCGGTTTTGGTTACGGTTTAAACTATAGCTATAGGTGTTTCATTTATGAATTTTTTAATGCGATTTCATTGATCCTTATGCTTGGATTTGATTAAATTATTTCAAGAATGTGTTTAGAAGGCTTGAGAAACTAAACATATAGGATTGGAGGTAGGTACGGGACATAAAAACCATCGTGCGTGAACTGTTGCTATTTAACATTTTAGTATACGTAGGTTGTTTCCATGTAATATGTTAAGCTTTTGAGAATACTTGGTTGCACAGACCTATACTCTCATAATTTAAAGTCAATAAAAAAAATCTAATTTATTTGGTCGTGTGTCCATGGTTTGACTTCTTATTCATTGTTTACAAGTTTGCTTTCATCTTTAAGGTTTGTTACTTTATTAACAGATTATAATTTCAATTAGGTTATTACTAAGTGAATACGTATGGTTTCTAGGTTGTTAGCAACTTGTATCATCGCCTCGATGCAAAACAAGAATTATATGGATCGAGAGTTGGCATTTGGATTCAGTTTAATTGGATTTGTACGCAAGTTGCTTGAAGATGGTGGTAGAGTGTTTTGATGAGTTTGGGTAGGAGAGGATCGATTTAACAGGTTATTTGTTTGTTTTCATGTTCGGTTTTGGTTACGGTTTTAACTATAGCTATAGGTGTTTCATTTATGAATTTTTTAATGCGATTTCATTGATCCTTATGCTTGGATTTGATTAAATCAGTTCAGAATGTGTTTAGAAGGCTTGAGAAACTAAACCACATAGGATTGGAGGTAGGTACGGGACGTAAAAACCAATAGCGCGTGAACTATTGCTATTTAATGTTTTAGTATACGTAGGTTGTTTCCCAGTATATGTTAAGCTTTCGAGAATACTTTGTAGCACAGACCTATACTCACATAATTTAAAGTCAAATAAAAGAAAATCTAATTTATTTGGTCGTGTGTCCATGTTTTGGATTCTTATTCATTGTTTACATGTTTCTTACATCTTTAAGGTTTGATTACTTTAATTCCAGAAATATAATTTCAATTAAGGTTATTACTAAGTGAATACGTATGGTTTCTAGGCTGTTAGCAACTTGTATCGTTCCGCGATGCAAACAAGAAATTATATGGATTGAGTGTTGGCATTTGGATTCAGTTTATGGATTTTGAATGCAAGAGTGCTTGAAGATGGTGGTAGAGTGTTTGACGTGTTTGGGAAGGAGGGATCGATTTAACGGGTTATGTAACACCTGAATTTTTATAAAAGCCTCCAAGTTGAAGGGTGAAAAGTGTAAATAGTAGTACAAAAGTCAAAGTGGGTGTATAAAGAGCCATGTCGTCCATGCTCTTCCTGCTGCTTGCTTTCCGAAGAAGAAAGAAAAGAAAGAAAGCTGGGTTTGTTTTTCTCTCGGTCGAATTGTGAAGAAGAAAAGATCTTCAAGGTTAGTAGTTTTTGTGATTATTGGTTCAGTTTCTGTGAGGTTTCACCTTAGAAACTGATTTCTATGTGTTCTTGGTGTTTGGTGTTTGTTTGGTTGCTTGTTCTAGGTGTTTGAACTCTATGCACGCAAGTTGGGAGGGGATTCACTTGTTTGCTTAATAGTTGATTTCTAGGACAAGTTCTCCCTATTCTCTGTTTTTAACTTCTTTGGGGCTGAAATGCATTTAAAATGTTTTACAACCGTCGTGTAGTTGACTGCTTATGTATGTTTATTGAATTTTTGTGTTTAATGTGGTTGTATGCTTGTTCTAAGAGTTTAGCATGATAGATCGATGTTAAGAATGTATGAAATGAGGTTTTAGAACTGGTTATAGCATAAGTCTCATTTACAGGTCTGATGGTTCATCCGGATTTACAACGTGATAATTGCCTAAGTGTTTTGTTCACCCGCATTCACCTTTGTTCAGCCGCATTTGCCTAATTCAGCCTAAGTGTTCTTCCGCATTGTTTTATTCATCCGCATTGCAAGTTATTCATCGCATTGCAAGTTGTTCATCGCGCATTTGCAAGTGTTCCTCCGCATTTCACTTTTGTCATCTGCATTAGTCGTTGTTCACCGCATTTGCAGTTGTTCACCCACATTGTTTTTGTTTATCCGCATTAGTTTAAGACTAAGAAATTTTCTGGAATTTTGAAGATCAGAAATTAGGATTTGACCACGGTTGACTTGATGCTTTTATTGGTTCTTATGCAATGATGTGGGCTTCCCTTATGTGCCTATTATGATACTATTTGTGGCCTTATGTTGTTGTTCGTAATTATGAAGTATTATTAATCTAGTGAAAGATTAATATTAACGAAAAGTGGAATTTAAAGAATGAAAGACTTGCAAGTAAATTTACAGGAGGTGCACGATCATGTTGTCGTTAGCTCAACTGTGTACGGTTTAGCTAACCTAAAGGATGTACACATGGTCAATCTTAAGATTGAGGGGACCACTGTTGTGGCCCCGGTACTGGTGCCAGCATATGTGCACCACGGATGGAGTCTATTTATAGACTTCAAGGCCCAGTACAAGGTTTATACGCATTTTATGGGGGTATAGCACTTTGGTCCATATCGACAGTGAAAAGATAATAATAATAAGCAAGAAAGAGAATGGTGATAATGTAATGGTTATGATTTGTATGTATGATGTGTGATCACATCCGAAAGAAAGATAAGATATTTTCTTAAGAGGTATTTTTAATACAATCTATCCAAGATATTTTATGATTTTAAAACTAGAACTCACTCAGCAAAGCTGACTTTTATGCGTTTTCAGTTGGCAGGTAATATTGCTGAGGATGGCACTCGGGAGGCTACTCGTCGGGACAAGGCTGACATCCATTCATGAATATAACATTGTTGTTTTGTAATGCAAACTAATGATCTTTTGTAACTGTACCAACATGTATTACTTAGCAATAGCGTTTACAGATTAATGAATGGCTTTTAATGTTTAAATTCCGCTGCATCATGATAATGAATTTATGAAATGATCATGAATAGTGCTGGAATGTCCAACTGTTGAGGTCTCCGGAAAGGGGCCTTACAGGTTATTTGTTTGTTTTCATGTTCAGTTTTGGTTACGATTAAACTATAGCTATAGGTGTTTCATTTATGAAGTTTTAATGTGATTTCATTGACCCTTATGCTTGGATTTAATTAAATTAGTTCAACAATGTGTATAGAAGGCTTGAGAAACAAAACCACATAGGATTGGGAGGGTAGGTACGGGACGTAAAAACCATCGCACGTGAACTATTACTATTTAACGTTTTAGTATACGTAGGTTGTTTCCCATGTGATATGTTAAGCTTTCGAGAATACTTGATTACACAGACCTATACTCACATAATTTAAAGTCAAATAAAAGAAATCTAATTTATTTGGTTGTGTGTCATGGTTTGACTTCTTATTCATTGTTTACATGTTTGCTTTCATCTTAAGGTTTGATTAATTTAGTTCCAAAAATATAATTTCAATTAAGGTTATTACTAGTGAATACGTATGGTTTCTAGGTTATTAGAAACTTGTATCGTCGCCTCGATGCAAAACAAGAAATTATATGGATCGAGAGTTGGCATTTGGATTCAGTTTATTGGATTTTGTACGCAAGAGTTCTTGAAAATGGTGGTAGAGTGTTTTGATGAGTTTGGGAAGGAGATGATCGATTTAACGGGTATTTGTTTGTTTTCATGTTCAGTTTTGGTTACGGATTAACTATAGCTATAGGTGTTTCATTTATGAAGTTTTAATGTGATTTCATTGACCCTTATGTTTGGATTGATTAAATTAGTTCAGAATGTGTTTAGAAGGCTGAGAAACAAAACCACATAGCATTGGAGGTTGGTACGGGACGTAAAAACCATTCGCGCGTGTGAACTATTGCTATTTAACATTTTAGTATAGTAGGTTGTTTCCCATGTATATGTTAAGCTTTGAGATTATTGGTAGCACATGCCTATACTCGCATAATTTGGAGTCAAATAAAAGAAAATCTAATTTATTTGGTCGTATGTCCGTGGATTGACTTCTTATTCATTGTATACATGTTTGCTTTCATCGTTAAGGTTGATTACTTTAATTCAACAAATATAATTTCAATTAAGGTTATTACTAAGGAATACGTATGGTTTCTAGGTTGTTAGCAACTTGTATCGTCGCCTCGATGCAAACAAGAAATTATATGGATCGAGAGTTGGCATTTGGATTCAGTTTAATGGATTTTGTATGCAAGAGTGCTTGAAGATGGTGAGAGTGTTTTGGATGAGTTTGGGAAGGAGAGGATCGATTTAACGTGTTATTTGTTTGTTTTCATGATCGGTTTTGGTTACGGTTTAAACTATAGCTACAGGTGTTTCATTATTAATTTTTAATGCGATTTCATTGATCCTTATGCTAGGATTTGATTAAATTAGTTCAAGAATGTGTTTAGAAGGCTTGAGAACAAAAACACACATAGGATTGGAGGTTGGTACCGGGGATGTAAAACCATTCGCTGATCGTGACTATTGCTATTTAAACGTTTTAGTTTACGTAGGTTGTTTCCCATGTAATATGTTAAGCTTTCGAGAATACTTGGTTGCACAGACCTACACTCGCATAATTTAGAGTCAAATAAAAGAAAATCTACTTATTTGGTCGTTTTCCATGGTTTGACTTCTTATTCATTGTTTACATGTGCTTTCATCTTTAAGGTTTGATTACTTTAATTACAGAAATATATTTTCAATTAAGCTTATTACTAAGTGATACGTATTGTTTCTAGGTTGTTAGCAACTTGTATCGTCCCCTCGATGTAAACAAGAAATTATATGGATCGAGAGTTGACATTTGGATTCAGTTTAATGGATTTTGTATGCAAGAGTGCTTGAAGATGGTGGTAGAGCGTTTTGGATGAATTTGGGAAGGGAGGATCGATTTAACGGTTTATTTGCATGGTTCGTGTTTGGTTTTGGTGACGGTTTAAACTATAGCTATAGGTTTTCATTTATGAATTTTTAAATACGAGTTCATTGATCCTTATGCTTTGATTTGATTTAATATGTTCACGAATGTGTTTAGAAGGCTTGAGAAACAAACCACATAGGATTGGAGTTGGTACCGGAGGTTGTAAAAACCATTCGCTCGTGACTATTGCTATTTAACGTTTAGTTACGTAGGTTGTTTCCATGTAATATGTTAAGCTTTCGAGAATACTTGGTTGCACACAGACCTACCTCGCATAATTTAGAGTGAAATAAAATAAAATCTAATTTATTTGGTCGTGTGTCCATGGTTTGACTTCTTATTCATTGTTTACATGTTTGCTTTCATCTTAAGGTTGATTAATTTAGTTCCAAAAATATAATTTCAATTAAGGTTATTACTAAGTGAATACGTATGGTTTCTAGGTTATTAGCAACTTCTATCGTCGCCTAGATGCAAAACAAGAAATTATATGGATCGAGAGTTGGCATTTGGATTCAGTTTATTGGATTTTGTACGCAAGAGTGCTTGAAGATGGTGGTAGAGCGTTTTGGATGAATTTGGGAAGGGAGATCGATTTAACGGTTATTTGCATGGTTTCGTGTTTGGTTTGGTGACGGTTTAAACTATAGCTATAGTTTTCATTTATGAATTTTTAATACGAGTTCATTGATCCTTATGCTTTGATTTGATTATATGTTCACAAGAATGTGTTTAGAAGGCTTGAGAAACAAAACCACATAGGATTGGAGTTGGTACGGATGTAAAAACCATTCGCTCGTGAACTATTGCTATTTAACGTTTTAGTTTACGTAGGTTGTTTCCCATAGTAAATGTTAAGCTTTCGAATACTTGGTTGCACAGACTACACTCGCATAATTTAGAGTGAAAAATAAAATAAATCTACTTTATTTGGTCGGTGTCCATGGTTTGACTCTTATTCATTGTTTACATGTTGCTTTCATCTTTAAGGTTTGATTACTTTAATTCCAGAAATATATTTTCAATTAAGCTTATACTAAGTGAATACTATGGTTTCTAGGTTGTTAGCAACTTGTATCGTCGTCCCCTCGATGTAAAACAAGAAATTATATGGATCGAGAGTTGACATTTGGATTCAGTTTAATGGATTTTGTATGCAAGAGTGCTTGAAGATGGTGGTAGAGAGCGTTTTGGATGAATTTGGAAGGGGAGGATCGATTTAACGGGTTATTTGCATGGTTTCGTGTTTGTTTTGGTGACGGTTAAACTATAGCTATAGGTTTTCATTTATGAATTTTTAATACGAGTTCATTGATCCTTATGCTTTGATTTGATTTAATATGTTCACGAATGTGTTTAGAAGGCTTGAGAAACAACACCACATAGGATTGGAGGTTGGTACCGGATGGATGTAAAAACCATTCGCTAGCTCGTGAACTATTGCTATTTAACGTTTTTAGTTTACGTAGGTTGTTTCCCATGTAATATTTTAAGTTAAGCTTTCGAGAATACTTGGTTGCACAGACCTACACTCGCATACTTTAGAGTGAAATCAAATAAAATCTCTAATTTATTTGGGTCGTGTGTCCATGGTTTGACTTCTATTCATTGTTTACATGTTGCTTTCATCTTAAAGGTTTGATTAATTTAGTTCCAAAAATATAATTTCAATTAAGGTTATTACTAAGTGAATACGTATGGTTTCTAGGTTATTAGCAACTTCTATCGTCGCCTCGTGTCAAAACAAGAAATTATATGGATCGAGAGTTGGCATTTGGATTCAGTTTATTGGATTTTGTACGCAAGAGTGCTGAAAATGGTGGTAAAGTGTTTTGATGAGTTTGGGAAGGAGATGATCGATTTAACGGGTATTTGTTTGTTTTCATGTTCAGTTTTGGTACGGATTAAACTATAGCTATAGGTGTTTCATTTATGAAGTTTTAATGTGATTTCATTGACCCTTATGATTGGATTTGATTAATTAGTTCAAGAATGTGTTTAGAAGGCTTGAGAAACAAAACCACATGTGATTGGAGGTTGGTAGCGGGACGTAAAACCATTCGGAACCATTCGCAATGCTTATTGCTATTTAACGTTTTAGTATACGTAGGTTGTTTCCCATGTAATATGTTAAGCTTTGGAGAATACTTGGTTGCACAGACCTACACTCGCATAATTTAGAGTCAAATAAAAGAAAATCTATTTATTGGTCGGGTGTCCATGGTTTGACTTCTTATTCATTGTTTACATGTTTGCTTTCATCTTTAAGGTTTGATTACTTTAATTCCAGAAATATATTTCAATTAAGCTTATTACTAAGTGAATACGTATGGTTTCTAGGTTGTTAGCAACTTGTATCGTCCCCTCGATGCAAAACAAGAAATTATATGGATCGAGAGTTGACATTTGGATTCAGTTTAATGGATTTTGTATGCAAGAGTGCTTGAAGATGGTGGTAGAGCGTTTTGGATGAATTTGGGAAGGAGGATCGATTTAACGGGTTATTTGCATGGTTCGTGTTGGTTTTGGTGACGGTTTAAACTATAGCTATAGGTTTTCATTTATGAATTTTTAATACGAGTTCATTGATCCTTATGCTTTGATTTGATTTATTATAATGTTCACGAATGTGTTTAGAAGGCTTGAGAAACAAAAACCACATAGGATTGGAGGTTGGTACCGGATGTAAAAACCATTCGCTCGTGAACTATTGCTATTTAACGTTTTAGTATACGTAGGTTGTTTCCCATGTGATATGTTAAGCTTTCGAGAATACTTGGTTGCACAGACCTATACTCGTATAATTTAGAGTCAAATAAAAGAAAATCTACTTTATTTGGTCGGGTGTCCATGGTTTGACTTCTTATTCATTGTTTACATGTTTGCTTTCATCTTTAAGGTTTGATTACTTTAATTCCAGAAATATAATTTCAATTAAGCTTATTACTAAGTGAATACGTATGGTTTCTAGGTTGTTAGCAACTTGTATTGTCGCCTTGATGCAAAACAAGAAATTATATGGATCGAGAGTTGCCATTTGGATTCAGTTTAATGGATTTTGTATGCAAGAGTGCTTGAAGATGGTGGTAGAGCGTTTGGATGAATTTGGGAAGGGGAGGATCGATTTAACGGGTTATTTGCATGGTTTCGTGTTTGGTTTGGTGACGGTTTAAACTATAGCTATAGGTTTTCATTTATGAATTTTAATACGAGTTCATTGATCCTTATGCTTTGATTTGATTAATATGTTCACGAATGTGTTTAGAAGGCTTGAGAAACAAACCACATAGGATTGGAGGTTGGTACCGGATGTAAAAACCATTCGCTCGTGAACTATTGCTATTTAACGTTTTAGTTACGTAGGTTGTTTCCCATGTAATATGTTAAGCTTTCGAGAATACTTGGTTGCACAGACCTACACTCGCATAATTTAGAGTGAAATAAAATAAAATCTAATTTATTTGGTCGTGTGTCCATGGTTTGACTTCTTATTCATTGTTACATGTTTTTCATCTTAAGGTTTGATTAATTTAATTCCAAAAATATAATTTCAATTAAGGTTATTACTAAGTGAATACGTATGGTTTCTAGTTATTAGCAACTTCTATCGTCGCCTCGATGCAAAACAAGAAATATATGGATCGAGAGTTGGCATTTGGATTCAGTTTATTGGATTTTGTACGCAAGAGTGTGAAATGGTGGTAAGTGTTTTGATGAGTTTGGGAAGGAGATGATCGATTTAAAGGGTTATTTGTTTGGTTTCATGTTCAGTTTTGGTTACGGGTTAAACTATAGCTATAGGTGTTTCATTATGAAGTTTTAAGTGATTTCATTGATCCTTATGCTTGGATTTGATTAATTAGTTCAGAATGTGTTTAGAAGGCTTGAGAAACAAAACCACATGTGATTGGAGTTGGTACGGGACGTAAAAACCATTCGCGCGTGAACTATTGCTATTTAACGTTTTAGTATACGTAGGTTGTTTCCCATGTAATATGTTAAGCTTTTCGAGAATACTTGGTTGCACAGACCTACACTGCATAAATTTAGAGTCAAATAAAAGAAATCTACTTTATTTGGTCGGTGTCCATGGTTTGACTTCTTATTCATGTTTACATGTTTGCTTTCATCTTTAAGGTTGATTACTTTAATTCCAGAAAATATTTTCAATTAAGGTATTACTAAGTGAATACGTATGGTTCTAGGTTGTTAGCAACTTGTATCGTCCCCTCGATGTAAAACAAGAAATTATATGGATCGAGAGTTGACATTTGGATCAGTTTAATGGATTTGTATGCAAGAGTGCTTGAAGATGGTGGTAGAGCGTTGGATGAATTTGGGAAGGGGAGGATCGATTTAACGGGTTATTTGTGGTTTCGTGTTTGGTTTTGGTTACGGTTTAAACTATAGCTATAGGTTTTCATTTATGAATTTTTAATACGATTTCATTGATCCTTATGCTTTGATTTGATTTAATATGTTACGAATGTGTTTAGAAGGCTTGAGAAACAAAACCACATAGGATTGGAGGTGGTACGGATGTAAAAACCATTCGCTCGTGAACTATTGCTATTTAACGTTTTAGTTTACGTAGGTTGTTTCCCATGTAATATGTTAAGCTTTCGAGAATACTTGGTTGCACAGACCTATACTCGCATAATTTGGAGTCAAATAAAAGAAAATCTAATTTATTTGGTCGTGTGTCCATGGTTTGACTTCTTATTCATTGTTTTACATGTTTGCTTTCATCTTTAAGGTTGATTACTTTAATTCAACAAATATAATTCAATTAAGGTTATTACTAAGTGAATACGTATGGTTTCTAGGTTGTTAGCAACTTGTATTGTCGCCTCGATGCAAAACAAGAAATTATATGGATCGAGAGTTGGCATTTGGATTCAGTTTAATGGATTTTGTATGCAAGAGTGCTTGAAGATGGTGGTAGAGTGTTTTGGATGAGTTTGGGAAGGGAGGATCGATTTAACGGGTTATTTGCATGGTTTCGTGTTGGTTTTGGTGACGGTTTAAACTATAGCTATAGGTTTTCATTTATGAATTTTTAATACGAGTTCATTGATCCTTATGCTTTGATTTGATTTAATATGTTCACGAATGTGTTTAGAAGGCTTGAGAAACAAAACCACATAGGATTGGAGGTTGGTACCGGATGTAAAAACCATTCGCTCGTGAACTATTGCTATTTAACGTTTTAGTTTACGTAGGTTGTTTCCCATGTAATATGTTAAGCTTTCGAGAATACTTGGTTGCACAGACCTACACTCGCATAATTTAGAGTCAAATAAAAGAAAATCTACTTTATTTGGTCGGGTGTCCATGGTTTGACTTCTTATTCATTGTTTACATGTTTGCTTTCATCTTTAAGGTTTGATTACTTTAATTCCAGAAATATATTTTCAATTAAGCTTATTACTAAGTGAATACGTATGGTTTCTAGGTTGTTAGCAACTTGTATCGTCCCCTCGATGTAAAACAAGAAATTATATGGATCGAGAGTTGACATTTGGATTCAGTTTAATGGATTTTGTATGCAAGAGTGCTTGAAGATGGTGGTAGAGCGTTTTGGATGAATTTGGGAAGGGGAGGATCGATTTAACGGGTTATTTGCATGGTTTCGTGTTTGGTTTTGGTGACGGTTTAAACTATAGCTATAGGTTTTCATTTATGAATTTTTAATACGAGTTCATTGATCCTTATGCTTTGATTTGATTTAATATGTTCACGAATGTGTTTAGAAGGCTTGAGAAACAAAACCACATAGGATTGGAGGTTGGTACCGGATGTAAAAACCATTCGCTCGTGAACTATTGCTATTTAACGTTTTAGTTTACGTAGGTTGTTTCCCATGTAATATATTAAGCTTTCGAGAATACTTGGTTGCACAGACCTACACTCGCATAATTTAGAGTGAAATAAAATAAAATCTAATTTATTTGGTCGTGTGTCCATGGTTTGACTTCTTATTCATTGTTTACATGTTTGCTTTCATCTTTAAGGTTTGATTAATTTAGTTCCAAAAATATAATTTCAATTAAGGTTATTACTAAGTGAATACGTATGGTTTCTAGGTTATTAGCAACTTCTATCGTCGCCTCGATGCAAAACAAGAAATTATATGGATCGAGAGTTGGCATTTGGATTCAGTTTATTGGTTTTTGTACGCAAGAGTGCTTGAAAATGGTGGTAGAGTGTTTTGATGAGTTTGGGAAGGAGATGATCGATTTAACGGGTATTTGTTTGTTTCATGTTCAGTTTTGGTTACGGATTAAACTATAGCTATAGGTGTTTCATTTATGAAGTTTTAATGTGATTTCATTGACCCTTATGCTTGGATTTGATTAAATTAGTTCAAGAATGTGTTTAGAAGGCTTGAGAAACAAAACCACATAGCATTGGAGGTTGGTACGGGACTTAAAAACCATTCGCGTGTGAACTATTGCTATTTAACGTTTTAGTATACGTAGGTTGTTTCCATGTAATATGTTAAGCTTTGGAGAATACTTGGTAGCACATGCCTATACTCGCATAATTTGGAGTCAAATAAAAGAAAATCTAATTTATTTGGTTGTGTGTCCATGGTTTGACTTCTTATTCATTGTTTACATGTTTGCTTTCATCTTTAAGGTTTGATTAATTTAGTTCCAAAATATAATTTCAATTAAGGTTATTACTAAGTGAATACGTATGGTTTCTAGGTTATTAGCAACTTCTATCGTCGCCTCGATGCAAAACAAGAAATTATATGGATCGAGAGTTGGCATTTGGATTCAGTTTATTGGATTTTGTACGCAGAGTGCTTGAAAATGGTGGTAGAGTGTTTTGATGAGTTTGGGAAGGAGATGATCGATTTAACGGGTTATTTGTTTGTTTTCATGTTCAGTTTTGGTTACGGATTAAACTATAGCTATAGGTGTTTCATTTATGAAGTTTAATGTGATTTCATTGACCCTTATGCTTGGATTTGATTAAATTAGTTCAAGAATGTGTTTAGAAGGCTTGAGAAAAAAAACATAGCATTGGAGGTTGGTACGGGACGTAAAAACCATTCGCGCGTGAACTATTGCTATTTAACGTTTTAGTATACGTAGGTTGTTTCCCATGTAATATGTTAAGCTTTGGAGAATACTTGGTAGCACATGCCTATACTCGCATAATTTGGAGTCAAATAAAAGAAAATCTAATTTATTTGGTCGTATGTCCGTGGTTTGACTTCTTATTCATTGTATACATGTTTGCTTTCATCGTTAAGGTTTGATTACTTTAATTCAACAAATATAATTTCAATTAAGGTTATTACTAAGTGAATACGTATGGTTTCTAGGTTGTTAGCAACTTGTATCGTCGCCTCGATGCAAAACAAGAAATTATATGGATCGAGAGTTGGCATTTGGATTCAGTTTAATGGATTTTGTATGCAAGAGTGCTTGAAGATGGTGGTAGAGTGTTTTGTATGAGTTTGGGAAGGAGAGGATCGATTTAACGGGTTATTTGTTTGTTTTCATGATCGGTTTTGGTTACGGTTTAAACTATAGCTACAGGTGTTTCATTATTAATTTTTAATGCGATTTCATTGATCCTTATGCTAGGATTTGATTAAATTAGTTCAAGAATGTGTTTAGAAGGCTTGAGAAACAAAACCACATAGGATTGGAGGTTGGTACGGGATGTAAAAACCATTCGCGAGTGAACTATTGCTATTTAACTTTTAGTTTACGTAGGTTGTTTCCCATGTAATATGTTAAGCTTTCGAGAATACTTGGTTGCACAGACCTACACTCGCATAATTTAGAGTCAAATAAAAGAAAATCTACTTTATTTGGTCGGGTGTCCATGGTTTGACTTCTTATTCATTGTTTACATGTTTGCTTTCATCTTTAAGGTTTGATTACTTTAATTCCAGAAATATATTTTCAATTAAGCTTATTACTAAGTGAATACGTTTGGTTTCTAGGTTGTTAGCAACTTGTATCGTCGCCTCGATGAAAAACAAGAAATTATATGGATTGAGAGTTGACATTTGGATTCAGTTTAATGGATTTTGTATGCAAGAGTGCTTGAAGATAGTGGTAGAGCGTTTTGGATGAATTTGGGAAGGGGAGGATCGATTTAACGGGTTATTTGCATGGTTTCGTGTTTGGTTTTGGTGACGGTTTAAACTATAGCTATAGGTTTTCATTTATGAATTTTTAATACGAGTTCATTGATCCTTATGCTTTGATTTGATTTAATATGTTCACGAATGTGTTTAGAAGGCTTGAGAAACAAAACCACATAGGATTGGAGGTTGGTACAGGATGTAAAAACCGTTCGCTCGTGAACTATTGCTATTTAACGTTTTAGTTTACGTAGGTTGTTTCCCATGTAATATGTTAAGCTTTCGAGAATACTTGGTTGCACAGACCTACACTCGCATAATTTAGAGTGAAATAAATAAAATCTAATTTATTTGGTCGTGTGTCCATGGTTTGACTTCTTATTCATTGTTTACATGTTGCATTCATCTTTAAGGTTTGATTAATTTAATTCCAGAAGTATAAATTCAATTAAGGTTATTACTAAGTGAATACGTATGGTTTCTAGGTTGTTAGCAACTTCTATCGTCGCCTCGATGCAAAACAATAAATTATATGGATCGAGAGTTGGCATTTGGATTCAGTTTAATGGATTTTGTATGCAAGAGTGCTTGAAGAAGGTGGTAGAGCGTTTTTGATGAGTTTGGGAAGGGGAGGATCGATTTAACGGGTTATTTGTTTGTTTTCGTGTTCGATTTTGGTTACGGTTTAAACTATAGCTACAGGTGTTTCATTTATGACTTTAAAATACGATTTGATTGATCCTTATTCTTAGATTTGATTAAATTAGTTCAAGAACATGTTTAGAAGGCTTGAGAAACAAAACCACATGTGATTGGAGGTTGGTACGGGACGTAAAAACCATTCGCGCGTGATCTATTGCTATTTAACGTTTAATATACGTAGGTTGTTTCCCATGTAATATGTTAAGTTTCGAGAATACTTGGTTGCACAGACCTATACTCGCATAATTTAGAGTCAAATAAAAGAAAATCTAATTTATTTGGTCGTGTGTCCATGGTTTGACTTCTTATTCATTGTTTACATGTTTGCTTTCATCTTTAAGGTTTGATTACTTTAATTGTAACCCTGAAATCCTTATCAAAAAAAAAAAGAAAAAAAAAAGTATCTTTAAGAAAACAAAAAGGGGCAAAAGTGGAAGGGGGCTTTGTGTAAAAGGTACAAAAGTCAACTATTTTATTAATTTATGGGTATGCCCGCCCATACTGAGCTCTTTACCTGCGATTTTTGACAAAGAAGAAAGAAAGAAAGCTAAAACTTTTCCCTCTCAGTTTCAAGAAGAAGAAGAAGAAACTGATTCTTGCTTTTGGTAAGCAAGTCTTTGCATAATTGGTTTGGTTTTGTTGGGTTTAATCCATAAAACCGATTTTTATGTGGTTTTTGTGTTTGGGTGTTTGTTTTGGCTTGTTTTAGGTGTTTGAACTCTCGTGCACACAAGTTGGGAGGAGTTTTACTTGTTGGCTGCAATAGGTGAGTTCTAGACCCCGGTTCTTTATGTGATTTAAACTTTTGTGGCTAAAAATGCATGTTAAAATGATTTATTACTGTTACATGTATAACCGTATGCATATATGCTTGTGCTCTCATGTTTTATGGTTGTTTATGGGATATTATTGCTTAGAATGATAGGACTAAGCCTCGAATAGAACTTCAAGTGAAGTTCATGCGCCCCTATAGTCCTCATGCGCCTGAAAATTTGCCTGAGTGTACCAAGTGTTAACCCATGCGCCTAAACAGTACCTCATGCGTCCAAAAGTTATTCATGCGCCTAAGTCATTCCCATGCGCCCACTGCCCAGAAATGCCTAAGTGTTAGTCATGTGCCTGAATAGTACCCCATGCGCTCAGGAAGGATTCCCAGACGCCTAAGTGTTGGTTCATGCGCCCACATAGTGTTAATGCACCCAAGCAGGATTCATGCACCTGCATAGTGCTCATGCGCCTAGGACACTTAGAAATTTTTTCTGAAATTTTGGGAAAATAGAAATTTTAGGGTTTGACCCTGGATTGATTTGATGGTTGTATTTGTTTATTTCATGCATGTTTATGGCATGTTCTTATGTTCCATATTACGTATTGTTATGTGGCTTCATGTGGTGTGATTATGCTCATAAGTATCATTATTAAACAAGTGAAAGATTAATATTAATGAAAAGTGGAACATAAATGAATAAAAGTCTTGCAAGAGAAATGAAAGGAGGTTCACAGCCACGGGTTGTCAGCTCAACTATGTGCGGGTTAGCTACCCCATGAGGATGCACGCAGGGTCAATCTTTGATATTGACGGGGACCTTTGTTGCTTGCCTCAGGTGACTGGGTCAGCTTCGTGCACAATGTTCGGGGTCTATTTATAGACCTCAGGCCCAGCACCAGCTTCATGCATAATGTTGGGGTATTGCACATTAGTCCTGTAGAAAGTGAAAGATAATAATGAAAGTACAAAATGAAAGAGATGAATAATGAAAGATAATAATGAATATTATCTTGTTGTACGTATGATGTGTGATCACGTACGAAAGTAATGAATTTTATAAAAAGGAAGTATTTTAAGAAAAATGATATTTTCGTATATAGATAAAGGTATTTTTATACTTTTAAAACTAGAACTCACTCAATAACGCTAACTTTTATGCATTTTCAGTTGGCAGGTAAATATTGCTGAGGATGGCACTCGGGGAAAGCTACTCGTCCGGGCAAGACTGTCCTCCGTTCATGCTTAATGATTTTGTTGTATTGTAATGCAACTAATTCATTATTTTGTAACCCTAACTTACAACGATGTATTATTTTGCAATATTAATTATATGCATGAATGGTTTTTGTTAACTTAATTCCACTGCAATGTTTTTTGAAATGTGTACTGTTTAATATAATAATGCTATGATTGTGCAACTGTGAAGTCTCTGGGAACGGGCCTTACAAGTTGGTATCAGAGCCAAAGTTTAAGAGAAATGGGTAAATATTTTCAAAAACCTAAACTTAAACTAAGAATGGGACCGAATGGAGGGATGCCAGCCCGAGTAGCTACGTGCAATCAGGTAATTCTTTTCTTAATGTTAACCGGTATTATGTGCATGTGCTATCTGATTTTATGTGCCCTTAGTAGGTTTAAGTACTGATGTAGTCAGGATAGGAAATGCTCGGGGGATGAAGAGTAAAGTAAGTGGCTAATCACAACTGGCACTGTAATTAGGGACTTACTATACTTAACATAAACTGAGCTATTACCTTGAATGACCGTGTTAGTGTTTGAATCTTATAGTGTTAGAATATGGCTGGTGGTAGATCATCGAAGGCTTTTAGAGGAGAAGTACGAGGTGGTCGTGGTGCTGGGCCACGTGCCACAAGGAACAAGACAAGGACTGTAGAGACAGCTCTTGCTGAGTCTGGGCTTCATCATCTAGGGGGTGTGGATGGAAGTGCTAACTTAAGAGCCTCAGTAAAGGAGGCGGTTGTGGAGGAGGTGCATCAAGTCATGCAGACGATCTTACCGTCTGTAGTGACTGAAGTCATCCGTGCTGTGAGAGAGGATGAGAAGAAGGAGAAGAAGGAGGAGAGAAGGAAGATGACTGGGAGAAGGGAGAATAAGGGAGATCATCAAGAGGAGGAACTGAATGCTGAGAAGGCGGCCTCCAGTGATGAAGAGGAGGTGGAAGTGCGGGAAACCGCGAAGGGATGTAGTTATGGGGCATTCCAACGATGCAAACCCCCAACTTTGAAGGCAATGGTAATGCTGTTGCAGCTCACCGATGGGTGAGAGAGATGGAGGCTGTCCAAGAGATCAGCGAGTGCAGGGAGGACCAGAAGGTGAAGTTCTATCATCTTTAAGGTTTGATTACTTTAATTCCAGAAATATAATTTCAATTAAGGTTATTACTAAGTGAATACGTCTGGTTTCAAGGATGTTAGCAACTTCTATCGTCGCCTCGATGCAAAACAAAAAATTATATGGATCGAGAGTTGGCATTTGGATTTAGTTTAATGGAATTTGTAAGCAAGAGTGCTTGAAGATGGTGGTAGAGTGTTTTGGATGAGTTTGGGAAGGACAGGATTGATTTAACGGGTTATTTGTTTGTTTTCATGTTCGGTTTTGTTTACGGTTTAAACTATAGCTACAGGTGTTTCATTAAAGAACTTTTAGTGCGATTTCATCAATCCTTATGTTTGGATTTGATTAAATTAGTTCAAGAATGTGTTAAGAAGGCTTGAGAAACAAAACCACATAGGATTGGAGGTTGGTACGGGACGTAAAAACCATTCGCGCGTGAACTATTACTACATAACGTGTTAGTATACGTAGGTTGTTTCCCATGTAATATGTTATGCTTTCAAGAATAGTTGGTTGCACAGACTTATACTCGCATAATTTAGAGTCAAATAAAAAAAATCTAATTTATTTGGTCGTGTGTCCATTGATTTACTTCTTATTCATTGTTTACATGTTTGCTTTTATCTTTAAGGTTTGATTACTTTAATTCCAAAAATATAATTTCAATTAAGGTTATTACTAAGTGAATACGTATGGTTTCTAGGTTGTTAGCAACTTCTATCGTCGCCTCGATGCAAAACAGGAAATTATATGGATCAAGAGTTGGCATTTGGATTCAGTTTAATGGATTTTGTATGCAAGAGTGCTTGAAGATGGTGGTATAGCATTTTGGATGAGTTTGGGAAGGGGAGGATCGATTTTACGGGTTACTTGTATGGTTTCGTGTTTGGTTTTGGTTACGGTTTAAACTATAGCTACAGGTGTTTCATTTATGAATTTTTAGTACGATTTCATTAATCCTTATGCTTGGATTTGATTAAATTAGTTCAAGAATGTGTTTAGAAGGCTTGAGAAACAAAACCAAATGGGATTGGAGGTTGGTACGGGACGTAAAAACCATTCGTGCGTGAACTATTGCTATTTAACGTTTTAGTATACATAGGTTGTTTGCCATGTAATATGTTATGCTTTTGAGAATACTTGGTTGCACAGACCTATACTCGCATAATTTAGAGTGAAATAAAATAAAATCTAATTTATTTGGTCGTGTGTCCATGGTTTGACTTCTTATTCATTGTTTACATGTTTGCTTTCATCTTTAAGGTTTGATTACTTTAATTCCAGAAATATAATTTAAATTAAGGTTATTACTAAGTGAATACGTATGGTTTCTAGGTTGTTAGCAACTTCTATCGTCGCCTCGATGCAAAACAAGAAATTATATGGATCAAGAGTTGGCATTTGGATTTAGTTTAATGGATTTTGTACGCAAGAGTGCTTGAAGATGGTGGTAGAGTGTTTTGGATGAGTTTAGGAAGGAGAGGATCGATTTAACAGGTTATTTGTTTTATTTCATGTTCGGTTTTGTATACAGTTTAAACTATAGCTATAGGTTTTTCATTAAAGAATTTTTAGTGCGATTTGATAGATCCTTATGCTTAGATTTCATTAAATTAGTTCAAGAATGCGTTTAGAAGGCTTGAGAAACAAAACCACAAGGGATTGGAGGTTGGTACGGGACGTAAAAACCATTCGCGCGTGAACTATTGCTATTTAACGTTTTAGTATACGTAGGTTGTTTTCCATGTAATATTTTAAGCTTTCGAGAATACTTGGTTGCACAGACCTATACTCGTATAATTGAGAGTCAAATAAAAGAAAATCTAATTTATTTGGTCGTGTGTCCATGGTTTGAATTCTTATTCATTGTTTACTTGTTTGCTTTCATCTTTAAGGTTTGATTACTTTAATTCTAGAAATATAACTTGAAATAAGGTTATTACTAAGTGAATACGTATGGTTTCTAGGTTGTTAGCAACTTCTATCGTCGCCTCGATGCAAAACAAGAAATTATAAGGATGGAGAGTTGGCATTTGGATTCAGTTTAATGTATTTTGTAAGCAATAGTACTTGAAGATGGTGGTAGAGTGTTTTGGATGAGTTTGGAAAGGAGAGGATCGATTTAACGGGTTATTTTTTTGTTTTCATGATCGGTTTTGGTTACGGTTTAAACTATAGCTACAGGTGTTTCATTTATTAATTTTTAATGCCATTTCATTGATCCTTATGCTTGGATTTGATTAAATTAGTTCAAGAATGTGTTTAGAAGGCTTGAGAAACAAAACCATATAGGATTGGAGGTTGGTACGGGACGTAAAAACCATTCGCGCGTGAACTATTTCTATTTAACGTTTTAGTATACGTAAGTTTTTTCCCATGTAATATGTTAAGCTTTCGAGAATACTTGGTTGCACAGATCTATACTCGCATAATTTAGAGTCAAATAAAAGAAAATCTAATTTATTGGTCGTGTGTCCATGGTTTGACTTCTTATTCATTGTTTACATGTTTGCTTTCATCTTTAAGGTTTGATTACTTTAATTCTAGAAATATAATTTCAATTAAGGTTATTACTAAGTGAATACGTATGATTTCTAGGTTGTTAGCAATTTCTATTGTTGCCTCGATGCAAAACAAGAAATTATATGGATCGAGAGTTGGCATTTGGATTCAGTTTAATGGATTTTGTAAGCAAGAGTGCTTGAAGATGGTGGTAGAGTGTTTTGGATGAGTTTGGGAAGGGGAGGATCGATTTAAAGGGTTATTTGTATGGTTTCGTGTTCGGTTTTGGTTACGGTTTAAACTTTAACTATAGGTGTTTCATTTATAAATTTTAAATCGATTTCATTGATCCTATTCTTGGATTTGATTAAATTAGTTCAAGAATGTGTTTAGAAGGCTTGAGAAACAAAACCACATAGGATTGGAGGTTGGTATGGGACGTAAAAACCATTCGCTCGTGAACTCTTGTTATTTAATGTTTTAGTATTCGCAGGTTGTTTCCCATGTAATATGCTAAGCTTTCGAGAATACTTGGTTGCACAGACCTATACTCGCATAATTTAGAGTCAAATAAAAGAAAATCTAATTTATTTGGTCGTGTGTCCATGGTTTGACTTCTTATTCATTGTTTACATGTTTGCTTTCATCTTTAAGGTTTGATTACTTTAATTCCAGAAATATAATTCAATTAAGGTTATCACTTAGTAAATACGTATGGTTTCTAGGTTGTTAGCAACTTCTATCATCGCCTCGATGGAAAACTTGAAATTATATGGATCGAGAGTTGTCATTTGGATTTAGTTTAATGGATTTTGTAAGCAAGAGTGTTTGAAGATGCTGGTTGAGTGTTTTGGATGAGTTTGGGAAGGAGAGGATCGATTTAACGGGTTATTTGTTTGTTTTCATGTTCGGTTTTGTATACGGTTTAAACTATAGCTACAGGTGTTTCATTAAAGAATTTTTAGTGCGATTTGATTGATCCTTATGCTTAGATTCGATTAAATTAGTTCAAGAATGTGTTTAGAAGGCTTGAGAAACAAAACCACATGGGATTGGAGGTTGGTACGTGTAACAACTGACTCCTAGGTCCGACTTCAAAAAACTTAAATTTAATTTGGCATTGTTCATTTTCATTATTTTATTATATTTTGTATCTTCTTTCTTCTGTGATTTATTGTTTGTGTGTTTAATTTCCTTAGATGATTCCATAAGGACTTGCCTTAGTCTAGAAACGTGTTCTCGAGGCTAGAAAATTCACTTAATTGGCTACTTACCCTGATAATTATACATAAAATTAAATCCAAGTCTTCCGCAAGTATTTTTCTCCTGGGCGCATTAACACTGCTTAGGCGCATGAGCATGTGCGGGCGCATTTGGCAGTGGGCGCATTAACACTGCTTTGGCGCATGAGAACTGTGCGGGGGCATTGGCATGAGGCGCATTAACCGCTTAGGCGCATGAGCACTGTTAGGCATTTTGGTACTAGGCGCATTAACACTGCTTAGGCGCATGAGCACTGTGCGGGCACATTGGCTGTGGGTGCATTAGCACTATTCTAGCGCATTGGCACTGTTCGGCCTCAATTTTTTCTAACTCCCGAACACTTAACATTCTAAAATTTTTCGAAATCCTTCTAGAAGACTTTTGACCAGATTTGCACCACCAAATCACCCAATGCATGGAATTGTCACCATGCATTTGGCCGCCCCACTCACCAACCACACCTCCCCCTCAAATCCCCCAAACCTGATTACACACTCCACCACCTCCCCTTTAATCTTTTCTTCTCTCTTAACCGAACACCCCCACTCCATCTTACTCTTCTCTCTTCTCGAACATCCTCTCTGCTCTCTTTCTCTGCGATTTCTTCACCATATTCATCGGAAAATCCGAAGGTGTCTTCAAGCACCCACCGAGCAGGTGCAAAACCGGTTATAGATTTAGAGTGTCACCACACAAGATTCTTGCAAGAAAAGGAAGCTTCAGCTCAAGCTCTCGAACCAACAGCCTACATACTCTCCAAATCATCCCAAAAGCACGGGACATCTAGTGTGTAAGAATTTTGTTCCGAACAAAACTATTTCTTGAACTTTATCTATTTTCTTCATAATCCCACTTTTCTTGTTTCAAAACAGAATCTTGCGGCCATATCACTATCTTTGTGAGACTCAAAACTCACAAAAGGTACATTCTTCTAAATGCTCGCATATCATGTGTTGGTGCATATACTTTGAACCCGAAACCCTCCTTTCATGTTTTAAGCACCCATTTAACCACTGTCTTGAACAACCCCTATTCTATGACTAAAACCTGCATAAAATGTTTGTGAACATTATAATAATCTGGACTTATGTTACATAAAGATTTAAGGATGTTTGAACTCGAACTATTATGTTTACACATGTATAAATGTTGTAGAAACACTTAATCATAACCTTGTAATTAATATTGTAAATTTGTGAGGTTCATTTATTTTCTAGTAGTTTGATGATGTTAAACTTAAAAATATAGAATGGATGGATTGGTATGGTATAATGGACATTAGGAGCTATTTTATGACCCGAATAGGTGATGAAATTCTCTAGGCCAAAACCTAATAAGTGCAGTATTAATATTTCCAGGCCTTAAGTTAAGTATTTTAGTGCTTAAAACCGAACTTGGTCAATTTTGGGGTTAATATGTATTTCTATGATTTATTTCGTTAAAATTAAGCCTAAACCGGGGAAATTTTTGGATAAATTACAAAAAAATGGTGTGACAAGCCTAAGGCCTATAAATCCATGATATTTCAGTAA
>JACCIY010001301.1:0-52935 GCA_025506505.1 Flaveria sonorensis
TTCTTACAAATAATTGTATATTTAACAAAAATTAATGTTAACTAGGTTGTCCCCTATGCGCGTTGTGTGCGTGATAGACAAGTCAAACCAAAGCTCAAATAAACGTATGCAATCCAATTATTATAATTGGACAATCTAATACGTTATCATCACAGTTTCCAATTTCACACCCCCGCTTATAGCAGAAACACGAGGATGTAACGAACGGGATCGTCATAACACATTGTTATTAATAGAGATGCATTAAATGATGTAAGACCTACGTGTCATGACGTCACCCGACACAAATGGAGACTTGTGTCGTAGTTAGTCAATCCCATGACAAACATAGTCAAATAGTCAAATGAAATTTTAAATTCCACAACCCGGGAACAAATATACAAGACATGATCAACAAAGGTATTTCCCAACGAACATAATATAGTAACACAAGACAAGTCTCTAAAATACATTTCCTTAGAGTCATCGCTAAGGCCAGCAACTCTAGCTACGCTCAATAATATTACCTGAAAAGATATGCTCAAAAGGTCAACATATTGTTGGTGAGTTTCGCAGGTTTAAATAATAAACAAAAATTGATGTTGTGGAATAGTTTTGGTAGGACATAAGTGCATACAGTTATAAGCAAGCAATATCACATGTAATCATGAGCCTCACAACTAAACCTATGACGTACACACAGATCTTATCGAACATATTCACCCTAGGGCCCGTTCGTGGCCACTGTCAGTCCCAACTAGTATACTAACAAACAAGGGTGGGGTGTCAACCCAATAGTACTATCAATACCTGCTCGTCGGCTCCAACACTGGAGTTAAATAGTTGTGAATAAAGAACCACACTGAAAACTCATGCATGTACCAGATATAAGCTAGCAAAACAGTAATACATAGTCCCAAAAGAATAATTGATTTCACTACAGGAAAATGTTGAACATACTTTTTCCCCTTGATGTTTATAAAATAATGTAAGAAAATGAGTCCGCGAAACTTACCTCGAAATAGCAAAGTCCCAAAGTCCACGGTAAGAATGTCAAATCACTATAGAACACAAAACACCAAACAGATTACCAAAATCCAAGTTGACCTAGTTGGGTGTAGTCCTCGAAGCGCAGTCCTTAATGTTCATTCCGATTATTGTTTTTAGTAAAACTCTATTTTTTATTCCATTGCTATATTAGCGTCCCAAGTTCCGCCTTATATTTAGTCCAATAATTATGTATTAGATCGTTAAGGTCCTCGATGAACCTTTACCAAACCATTATAATAATTTATAAAATTTTATTATTTAAAACCTTATACACCTTACATTTACTTGTTTAATCCACTCATTTTTTTTATTTAATAATATACCCACAATTCTTATCACTTAAACTTGTAAAATAAACTCAGCTTGAATAGCTGATCGAGCACTAGTCTTGCATAGACTATTTGGAGGTCGAAAAGTAACAAAACGTCACATAATAGATGTCAAATGAAAGCTAAGACATCAAACTAACTTCCAGAACAACTCAAACGGGTCACGAGTGATCAAGATACGACGCGATGAACACAGCCTAACATTCTGCTCGATTTGACAGATTTGACCCTTGAACTTGGTTACTGACTTTGAAGGACCAAACGATATCGAAAAGGTACGAGACCACTTGGGTTAGATAGAGGACTCATTGAACTTAACTTTAGATGAAAAATTTGACTAAATTGGAATTTTGATGACCA
This sequence comes from Flaveria sonorensis, assembly GCA_025506505.1. Classification (NCBI taxonomy): domain Eukaryota; kingdom Viridiplantae; phylum Streptophyta; class Magnoliopsida; order Asterales; family Asteraceae; genus Flaveria; species Flaveria sonorensis. The sequence continues at coordinate 1,719 of JACCIY010001301.1, forward strand.
CAATACGACCTGCACAAGATGACCCATTTTTCAGACAGTAAACAATCCAACTTCTCAGCATTGTCTATTGGATTCAAAAACTTGGTTTTCGACATTTTTTGACCCGAATCCTGTAAGAACGTTTAATATAAGACCCCAATGACCAAAATAAAGAATTAGATCATGGATTAACACAATATTACTGTCCCAACTCAGATTCACCACTTTTACTCTCCCGTTCCAATTTTTATATGATTATAAATTAGATCAACTATTCTATCGCCCCAATCGATCCCATAACATAAATTAATAATTTTTAATTATTAATTAGGATCCAAAAACATCCATTAAGTCTAGATTTCAAGAGGTTACAATCCCAAATCAAATATCAATGAACAATCAAGAATAAATGTACTAGGGTTTTACCGATTGTAAATCCGACACTTAAACGCCCAGATCTTACAAGAGTTATCACCCCAACAACGAAAAAAAAAAAAAGAACAAGTGAAGAATCTTAGTATAGGATGATGAATGTCATCAAATACAATGATAAAATCAAAATAATATCGATTTTTCTTACCGAGAATGAAGGGATGAACGATTCGAATCAAGATTTGATCGTGAATGAAACAATACACCAAAATTGATGGTTTGTTGAATGTGGATGATGATTTTCGATGGATCAAGGTGAAGAACAAGGAGAATTGGTGTGGTGGTTAGGGTTTCCAAGGAGAGAGCTTTTTGGTGAATTAGGATTGCAAGAATGAAGAGAACAAGGAGGAAAGGCCCCCTTGTTGATTCTCGGCCGATTAAGGGGAGGGGCAAGGCCTTCGGCCCTTGGCCCGTCACGTCCATTCTCGTGTCGTCTCGTTCCGCATGTCGTTCAATTTTACACTTTAATTCTACACGATTAAATGATTCCAACGAACTACTATATGTTATAAAAATTACTAATTTTGATGTTTTTGAATTAATTTTAAGCTTATTCCTTAGTCTACAGACAAAGTCCACTAAGGCTCAATTTCTAATATACGAAAACATAAACTCTAAGGTTTCACGTTTTATCAGTTCATGATCAAATCCAATGCCCACGACCATCAACCTAAGTCAAATTTAGTGTTCATCCCCTACACCAATCCCAGGCCCATTAACACATATTAGGCCCATTAGCACACATTAGGCCCAGAATGTACAAATTTTAGCACTTAGCATGTCTACAAGCGTCTAACACACCATTCACAAATCAAGTTAACGTTAGGTTAACCTTCAAGTCAAGCCCACATTAAACAAAGTCAAGGTGAAATAGTCCAAGTCAATGGTCAGCACACCTATTTTGATGACGGATGTCACACCAATATGGGAGGGCTTATATCACATATTGTTTAGCCCGGAAGCATAAATTATTAAAAGGCATCTGCAGAAGGTAGCAGATAAAATCCCACCATCCTCGACATCTGCCATACCAAGGCTGCACTTGATTCAAAGTTTTCTCTTGTAGTTAAGATCATCACAACCACACAATAAAGCTTAACCAACAAATCTTGACCAGAGGATGATCGAGATCTTCTTAGAAACAAAAGGAGAGTAAACAACCTCCTCAATCTAGTGATGCCTCAAATCTAGTCATTAAGATCTTCCTAGAAACAAAAGGAGAGTCAACAACCTCCTCAATCTAGTGATGCCTCAGATGATCTAACACCCCCATCATCGGCCTAATGGACTAAACAGAAAGGCAGCCACACCAAATATTCTTACACAACATATTACATACGTATCAAACCAAAATCAGATCTTACAAAAATATCTCAGATTATATAAACCCATGATCACAGACCGAACACAGTCAACGTAATCGTGAGCCAACATAAAAAATTAGGAACACATAAAAAAATTATCTTAGATAAAAAAAGGTTAGAGGAAACAAAGATCACGTCAACACCACTAAAAGGAAATACACAAAAAAACCCTTGAATTAACCTAGAAAAGGGCTACTAACAAGACCCAATGACAGCCAAACTGTCGCTACCAAATCAAGTATGGCAATGATGACTAGACATAGGGATCTGATGAAAAGGATATGAAAATCTTTTAATATTCATCGATCATAAGAATAAAATCACCACCTAGGGCTAGCCGAAAAAAGTACAGGCAGGTGGTGACAACAAGCTAAGCTCCAGCTGGTAACGAAGGTGGTGGCAAGTCGACAACCGGAGGCTGAAAACCAGTAACTGCAGGAGGGGGTAGGTCAGAAACCCCTTCCACCCATCTCCTTTCCTTATCTTTACAATGACAAACGTATCATCATAAGACACACATGAGATGCAAGACCAGTTTGTACCCAAAGCATAATTAACATTACAATATTATTCTTTTCGATTATTTTTTAACATATAGGTAAATATAAACATTAACTTTTTCATCTAATTTTATTGTTTTTGTTAAATTATTGTGTGTATATGTGTGTGTATGTACGCACATATATGAATATATATGTGTGTATGTGTATATGTATGTATCTACGTACTAAAGCCACATATGAACACCGTAGACATGTAGACGTGCTCCTCTTTCACACAAGTATCCCAAGTTCAAGAAAACACCCCCCCTCCCCCGCGGACAGTCCTTTGGCTTTTGAAATTATTTTTTTTTTTTTATTATATAGCTAAAATTCTTTTATTCTGAGATTACTTTTTTTTCTTTTTGTTATATTAGCTAAAATTCTTTTATTCTTTAACTAACCAAATTATAATATCCTTTACATAATAAAATTATTATTTCAATTAAGTTCACAGTTTAAATGGTTTATATTACAACTTTTTAAATTACAACGATGTAACATTTTTGCTAATTTTGAATATAATATCTCGACATATTTTCCAATATACTACTCAATTGTAGCAAACTCATTGTTTTATTCTGGCACAAAATATGTACGCCACAATCTGTTGATCCATTGTAAATTGTCGTAAAAAATGAACCCTAACATCTGTTTCTAAGTGATCAAAGATCAAGTGACAAAAACATTATCACTATAATGCTGGTATAATTATGAATTTAAGATTGATTTCATCGACAGTCTTTTTGTAGTTGATTAATCTCACCACTTCAAATCGGTTTTAGTTCGGGGTTTTCGGGTAGGCAAAAATAACACCTCTACATTTGGTTTAATGAGTCCCACAAGTACATGCAAATGGTCCATTTACTTAAAAATATAACTTTTAGAAAAAGCATAATTACGTAAATTAACGATTGTGTAACAAATTCACGTAATTATCATTTGAAAACGTAATCTTTATAGGAGCTAAGAGAATCAAACATTTGGGTTATATAGAACTCGATCATTGACTCTAAGTCAACATCTTCAAGTTGTACTTTTACTCTTATTGAAAGAGTTTTTAAACTTCAATTACTCAATAAATTCTTTAATTGTATTGTTTAGAGTGTTGAATAATATATGAACCCGAATATCATATGAAAAATCTGAAATTCCGAACCTTAATTATGTGGAATTTCAGATATACTAGTTTTATGATTTTGATTCAGATTCAGACAATGATTCTAGAATATTCGGGTAGTTATAATATTCGAAGTATCTAAAATTTAATATATATATATATATATATTAAATGTTTTTATATGTTAAAATAAAAATATTGAATAAGATCATGAAATATTATATTATATTTGAATATTTATTATATATATATTTTAATTTATTTAATCTTTTAAATTGTATTAATAATCCCAAAATATTATATCAATACATTCTTTTCTTTTTTTTGTTTTTACAACATACCAGTTTCATTTTTCTAAAATTTCAGATATTGAAAATTCCAACATCCGAATTTTTATATATTTGAAAATAAACACAACTAGATTATTATTACAAACGCACTCATCGACTTCTGGTGTTAGTTTGATAAGGTTACATTTTTCTTATCCATGCTACACAACCATAGTGATCCATAACTGGATAACTAATCTCTTTGATCTATGGTTTTTTCTCCACTACTCTTTTTACTCTAAAGCAATTCCACTTTTTTACATTTAACAGATGCCCTGAAACTTCCAAGCTACTTAATGAAGCTCCACCTTCGGTAAGTGATTTGATCATAGCCTAATGTGAAATTAGATAGGTCGGTGTGATTATATCAGCCCTGAGAAAATCTTTATTTTTATTTTTCTCTCAAAATGTCCATTTTAAAAATTAGTGCTCAAAATGTCCCTATCAGACAAGGCGTCGGCACCTGTACAAGTAAAAGCGGGAGCCAGAACGAGTTAAAAATGAACACGCGTGCTTAAGCGACACCTTTGAGGGAACATGCGCCCCCGTTGAGTACGCATGCCCACTTGCGTAGGCACACATCTCTATTTGTGAATGGTTCTGATGTACAAACATCCGCACCTGTTTATAGAGGCATAGTGCATTTCCAGAGAGGGCATTTTGAGAAATAAGTTTTGAAGGAGACATCTTGAAAGGAAAATTAAGGCAAACATACATTTTGAGAATTTTTGTTTATTAAATTATTTTAAACTTCTACTTAGAGCATTCACAGTGGATTTTTTATCTTTATCCATATAATTACACTAAAAAATATTATTTTTCTCTCTTTTTTCAATTAAATAATACATTTTATACCCTTATCGTTACTTTTTTCATCTCTCCTCCACTCACAATCACTTTCAAAATATTAAAAAATATGATTCTTCATATATACCAATCAACAATAATATTTTCTCTCTACTCTACTCACAACCTCAAAACCATTTCATATAATATAAGAAACACACTAATATTTTTTTAAGAATTTAACTCTGGTCTTAATATTCAAAGCAAGTAATCATTTAATTTACTTTCAAATATAGATTTTACCAATCAGTATATAAAACATTTAACAAATATATATATTGGTGAACCTCCTTCAAATGTTGTGTGTATATATCATATTCATCCTTAGCTACCTTCAAGCTAATAGCTTCCTCTCTCTCTCTCTCTCTCTCTCCCCACACACACACACACAACACACAGCCATCATAGAAAAAAGCTACAAACATATTTTAAGAGTGACGTACCCTACAAAACAAAGGCACATGGATTTCTATTTTCACTACAGAAACCCTAATTTCCATTCTTCTTCAGTCCTTGTAACAAACAACAAAACCAGTAATCCATTTCAAGCAAAAGAAGGGGATCAGAAGAAGAAGAACAAGATCAGAAACAACAACAAGATCAGCACCAAAGTGAAGCTCTCTACTGACCCTCAAAGTGTAGCTGCAAGAGAAAGAAGACACAGAATCAGTGAGAAGTTCAAGATTCTAAGAAGCTTGATCCCAGGTGGTGACACCAAGAATCTTGACACAGTTTCCATGCTAGAAGAAGCCATTCAGTATGTCAAGTACTTAAAGTCTCAAATTTGGCTTCACCAACAATGATAAGTTTTGAAAACTTTGATGATTATGGTCATGATGCTAGTAGAAGTTATGATCATCATGATCAATACCCACATCAAGATTTTCATCCTTTTGATAATTTCCATGGGGATAACTATCATCATCATGAGATGTTACCACAGCTAGGGTTTGCAGAAGGATCCTCCTTCAAAGTTGAAAGTGAAAATAACATGGTCTCTCTATCTCATGATCATCATCATCATGCAATTTATCCATGAACTTATCTATACATATGTCCTTAGTTATGAATCTAGATCTTAGTATAGCTGTATGTTTTAAAGGGTGTTTCATGATGCAAATTATGAATGTTTTGGATGGCATATAGGAATGTATATTCATGAAACATAACCTGTATATCTTGGTGTATGGTGACACTTTTGATATGTAATGATATGATTACCTGCGCTGTCAAATATTTTGGATGACGGAATGAAAAACAGATTTTTAATTCATAGAATCATAGAGATATGATTTCTAGTTCAACTTTTTTGCTCTAATTAAAAGATGTGTAAATATCTGGTAATGTTACGAAACTTAAATTTTTGTGCATAATAGAGCAATGATTTTCAATAGTGATGAACATTGGAGTGAGAGTAGTGTGACCAATGATCCCAAATTTGGGTTGTTTGATCATTTATCTCATTATCATCGTTCAGCATATATGCAAGAGATAATAACAAAGTTTTCTGATTACCAATAAAATTCCTATAAAAACATTAAGTTGATTTAGCTAAAACCCAAAAGCAGTAATCGAAGGAATTTTTATTAAAAGATATAATGCATCATACTTCATTTTCATATTTCTAAACTGGTAAATGATCCAAACGAACACGAAGAGGGTTTGTTCATGTTTGTTCTCTAACGTTATCCTAATTAACAAATGTGAACACTTAAATGCCTGAATTTTCTTGTTAGTGTCCATTCCTTAAGACATTGAGCTACATGTTCATTTATGTTTGTTCGGTAATATTGTAAGCCAACGGTTCACGAACATAAATGAATACAAAGAAACGTACACTAATTAACAAAGATCAACTAAAAGTAAACGAGATATCCAAATTAAAATCTAAAATATATCATCTTTACATCCAACATTTCAAATCAAAACAAAATATCTAAATGAAAGAAGATGCATGTGTTCATATATGCACAGATTTGGTTAAGGAACAATGTACATTAATTTGTTTTTTCCTAAGTGGAGATACATAACCTTCCCTCAAACGGTTTATGAATACTTCACTTTACGTTCGGCTTATTTAAAAGCATACATATTTCTATCAGTTAAGCTTATTTGTTTGGTATATGTGGGGGTAATCTTAATCTAGCTAAGGAGATTTCAAATGGAGATAATAGCAATTTTGTCTTTTTGTATTTAATTACGGAAAACTAAACTCCGACCAAGTGTTAATGATTTTGAGTAACTGTATCAAATTAAGAAATTGTGGGACGTAATTTTTTTAACGACAGGTTAGTTGTTAGTATCACAAAGTTAGTAATTATTCGCTAATATTAAGGTTTGAACTGTGTAACTTCAAAAGAGACAACTTCTCACCTTTCTCTTAATCACAAGACAAAAGAATCATTGGTTCTGGGAGGTAACTAATAACACATAAACAAAAAAGCAAACATGTGGTACACAATAAACATAAATTAAAAGTAACGAGAAATATTCAAATTAAAGTGTTAAATACCATCAACCTTACATCCAACATTTAACAAGTAAACAAAAATATTATACATATTATTAAATAGCAACTTCTTTGTGAATCATGGTTTATATTCTAATTAGCTTTAGAGAGTTGTATCTATTTTTGGATTCTTAATCTTTTACTATTAAACTCAATACTTTACTTATTGTTTATCCCCTACAAATTTTTATTTTCAACTTTGTCCCCTATACTTTTCGTCTTTTACATAATTTTCATTTACATATCGATCTAAATTTTACGAGTTAACATGTCATAACGTGCCCGTATGTTTAATGTTTTTACATTTATTTTTGGACTGCTATGGTATAACATCGTGTTGGTAGCCATGTGCTACAAGCCCCATAGTGTCTTCACTCGATCTGTTCCCTAAAGAACCCATAATAAGAGAAATCTTCAATTTCCGCAGCCATTCTGATTAAGATATTGAAATGTGTTTTCGTTTATTTATAAGATGTGAAAAAAATGTGCCTTATCTATAAGATGTGGGATGTAAAACGCTAATTTGCTTGTTATAAAATGGTTTCTACTTCAACACAACTCCACACATAAATACAAGTGTACTTATCATGTTTGTAGTATAGTCTAGGTAAGAATCAAGTATCGTCCAAAGACTCGGAATATCCTAATGCTTCAATTTTGTAATTCTTTAGCCAAAAATATACATTGTTAGTTGATAGCACAGAAATAACATAGGCTAAAATGCAAGTAAATAGCACGAATGAACCATCAATCAAGGAATGATATCACTTAGGTTCAAATCCAGTGAAGATATAATGACTCAATATATGGATGTATCGTGAGACCAAGAATGCCAAGTGGGAAAGAGTCATGTCAATGTTATCTATTTAGATAATTGTTCAGAAACTAATAGATATATAATGTTAACATAATAGCTAAAAGAAACTATTCTAATAAAGATCAAATGATAAATTTTATGTTAACATAGTAAATTAGATATAGCTCATGTCAAGGCTATCATTAACTATTTGATAAGCTAGTATGATAAGACATACTAGACACCTTAAGTTGAAATAATAAATCAAGACTAGATTAGACTTCACTTGTGATTCTTCAACATAATACTATAGCATTAAAAGGCTCCTGTTAATGAAACCTTGGATAAGCATAGGACAATGATTGTGATAAATCATACAAGACACAATGGTTTGTCAAAACTTATTTGTGATCGTTCTCAAATAGCATAACGGGGAATAAATCTTACAAAGTAACATGTCATTCCATTATTATTGTTACATTATGGTTCATCTGGCGATCAAGAAACGAATGGGTGTTAATTGCTTTCGATGGCACAAAGATAAGGTGATAGAAGACATCAAAGCAAATTCATTTATTTGGGTGAAAAACCAAGATTCTTTAAATTTCTTACAATTGGAGGAGTAGTGTAATTTTTATGTTTCTTTTTCCTTATAACTTTGTATTGTCTCTAGCACCTTGCTAGTTTTAATAATATCCGCATTGCCGTTCAAAAAAAAACGTGACACATAGGAACACTTTACAAAATCTCATTAAATTAAATCATTAAAATGCCATTCCTAATATGACATGAAAAGATTTTTCATAGACGAGCAAGTTTATAAATAAATGTTTAAACAATGATTTTCCAACTGACAAAGTTTAGTACACACACAAGAACTAACTTACTTTGGATGTGGTAGAAATGTTAATATTCCTTGAAGAATAATATGTTGGATCTCAAATTATATTCTAATGTTATCTAGACAAAAATTCAAAGTCAACATGCCAAAGTCAACACGTCAAAGTCATAAATCGAGGCAACACTATAATTTGATGACTTATTGATGCATTGAATTGAAGTTGTAGAGGACGTTCACGCTCAGTTGAAGAAAATATATATTTTGTGTAAACAAAATATATTTTATCATTCTAATCATTTTATGCAACTTGAGGGGCTTAAATGTAATTTGCCAAAGTTGTTAGACTATAAATACTTAAATAGGATTAGCTAGTGTAATTGTAATTAAGAGTTGTAAGCTTTTGAAAGCCTTTTTAAAAACATTCATAGAGACTATGATTTGGGGGTTTTAGTGAATTATCATATGCAAATCATATTTTGGGTTTAATTGCATGTTTATTTTGTTCATGTTCTTCATCTAAATTCAACAAATTAAAGCAAATCTAAGCATAGAAGACGTAGATACTCATAGTTTGAAAACATTAACTTAAACCAACCATAACCCATATATTACAATTAAAGTAAAACAAGTTTCGTTGAAACCAACTGACACAAAGCTAGAACTATATTACCAAATTGTTAGGCAAAACGCTAGGCAAAACGCGCGCGCACAGACACAAAAAAAAAAGAAAAAAAAAAGAACAAAAGAAAAAAAAGGAACTTGTTACAACCCGAATTAACAAAAGATACGCTAATCAAGAACTTGTTACAACCCAATTTAACATAGATGCAAGCCCACGATCACAATAAGTCTTTGGAATGTTATAATTCAAGTTGGGCCGGTATAGGTTTGAAGATTACAATGTTCAATAGCTTTACTAATTAGTAATTACGAAACAAGAATACTCACAGGAAGCCCAAATTCTGAAATCCTAAATCTAAATGTATAAATAACAACACAAACATACCCACTTACATATCTTCTTGAATCTTGACGATTCAAAGTTCAAACTCAACTTCTCAAAGAAATTTAATATTTATCAGTCTATTAAATTAATAAGAATTGGTTCTATTATATTATATATGTATATCTACAACTAGTTATATGGTTCTATTATATTATGTATATCTACAACTAGTATATATGATACAACAAATATTTTAGGAACCACCGTAAAATTTTATCATTTCAGTTTAATGATTAAAATCCATTATTTTAAGATTTTGAAGCCTAACAAACAAAGTTAACAAAATTTAATCCGATTTGATATTAGTTTTAAGTTAGTTTTAATATTACTCCAAACATCTTAGTCTGATAAGGGTCTCAAGTCAATTGAGCCAACAAGTCACGACCCCCGACTACGCTATAAAGTGTATCTAATTACCTCTTGCACCTCAGTTTATCGGCGTCTCCCTCGCTTAGTCTCTATACAACTCAACATATTGGCTCTCACTTCTCAAATCTCATGTCTCATTGCCATTGATAAATAAAGATTTGCACAATAACACAAATAAAAATTTTATGATTGATTGTTTGTACGTATTATATATTGAAAAGATGTGGAGTAATTGTGACAACTTCAAAATTATTACTGTTTGGTTTCAAGTAAAGCTAATATTACGAAATGTTTTTAAATTCTTTTAGCACAATAGTAATAAAATGATACAATGTAAGCTACTTTTTCCCCCTTTTTTTGTTTATATAGATGAATTTAGGTATATGTAGGTCAAGCCTTTAATTTCTAGATACCAGATTTTGCCCACTCCATTAACATATATATATTAGCTCCATCTATAAGTACATTTTTCACCTATAACTTGATGTAACATAGATCACTTATATTAGCTTGCTTAATGGGTTTAAATAATAATTATTATTTAACTTTATAAAAGAAGTCATTTATAATCATATCTCTGGATTGATGCCAATCCTTCATTTACTAAGCATGCATAAAGAGACTTAGGTAGCCAAGGTAGGTAAAACTGTGACCATATCAATGAATGAATAGCGAATGAATGACAACCCTTTGGTCGAATATTACGCAGCTGAGCAGTGATAGGTACATTAAGAATATTGAGAACCGAGTGATGACCATATCTCAAATAAGATGTGGATCAATCTCAAGGTTTTTTGTGCGATGATAAAGCATAGGATTGGCAGCTAAATAAATGGAACAAATGTTTTCACACTATAGAGCAGGTGAACAAAGAAGTGTAACATACGACTCTTGTAAAACATATGTAATCCAATGAAGCTCAACATAAGTATGGGCAAGAACATGATACTCAGCTTTTATACTTGATCAAGCAATAGACGTTTGTTATTTTTGAAACTTCAACTAATAATACTGGGCCAAAGGAAAGCATAATAATGTAAGTAGCGGGTGGATCAACAATCATTAAGACATGTAGCTGGATCAGCATTAGAATAAGCATAGTGATACTCATAGATCTCCAGATAGTCAACACATGAAAAATAAAACCATTAAGATACTGTAAAATACGCTTGACAGTAACCATATGATTTACAGGTTTCTATAGAAACCAAGAAATCTTGTCAACCGCGTAAGCTTTTTTAGGTTGTGTCAAGACTAGATATTCAAAAAGATAAAAATTTATACATAAAAAAATAATATATTTTGTTCGGAAATGAATTGGAAGTTCCGATTCATTTCCAAAGAAAAACAAATAATAATCATAATAGTAATAATAGTAGTAATAGTAATAATAATAATAATAGTAATAATAATAATAATAATAATAATAATAATAATAAGTTGAAACATGAAAAAAAAGTAATAATTAATACACCAATAATAATATTAATAGTAAATTAATTTTTTTATTGGAATATGTAAAAATTAATAAAGTTTTTTCGAAAGTTCTGATATTCTTGAGGAATATTAATTATATAAAAACTAGTATTAAGCCCCCGCGTTGTTGCGGGAGGCTTAAAACTGTGGCAAGTGGCATCAATGTCATGTCACCTTTTAGCAACAATTAACAACAGAAAAACTCGTATTAAAAAAAAAACAAAAACTAAAAAATGAAATCAAATGGAAAGTAGACGTAAAAACATTGAACCACGCACATTAACGTAAAGCATTAAAAACATAACTAAGTCGATCTAGGACCCGCACGTTGCGATGGGGATGTTAAACGGGAAAAAATAAGCGTAACGACATTGAACCACACATGTACATTACGGGATGTTAACTCTCAAAATTTAGACTGTAAATCGAAACATTTGTAATAGATGAAAAGTATCGGGAGTATAATTGTTGGTGAAAATTTATAGGGGTTAAATTGTAAAATATATAAAAGTATTGGGTTTAAAACAAAAATATTAAAAGGAAAAAATATACATATACAACCTATTATGCACATGATACAACAATTAATGAATCTATAAGTTGATAATTAGTAATATTTAAATAATATTATTTTCAGATATTGTCGGAAATGTATTGCTATAGGGTTTTCAGCCGCTTAAGTATTTAGGACTTTCAATGTTTTCTTTTCTTTTTAAATATAAATTTCTTCTTTTCTATTGGTATTCACTTGTAGTACTAGTGGTTAATTATATGTCTATTGAAAAGCAAACCCAATGAATAGTAACTTGCTGAATCATGCCGGTTCATTTGTAAGAATAATAACTTGTGGAATCATGGCCGTTCATTTGTAATGTACGATATGTTAAGCATTTAGAACAACCACGTTCCACATATTCTTCACAAGTTGGTTTTTATGTAAAATCATGTACGTGTTATTATATCACGCCACCACCCCCATGTAGCCACTCTGAATTTACCATATACACACACCACTACAATATATCTGATTCACACAACCAATGTCGTCACAACCACCGTTGAGGACTACAATTCAGTCTGAAAACGAAGGTGGTTTAGACCACAGGCAAGAAAAAAATATGTTTCTCATTCCCACCGCAACGCAAGTTTCGAAGATGGAGACGGTGGACCTTGACATTACATTTCAATGGTGATGGTAGACGTTGCTGTCAACCTATTCGCTCGAGCAAAAGTAGCCGGTGAAAATCTTATTCTGAACACCGCAGACTAACAATTTAAGTCTAAGTTTTTTCAAATTTATCATACTGCTTTCTTTCTTTATCAAATTTAAGTTTAAGTTTTTTCAAATTTATCATACTGCTTTCTTTCTTTATCAAATTTAACTGTTTTTCAAATTTATCTTTTATTAAAGCATATGGAGTGGCTATACTATACATATTAATTAACAAGTGAAGAAACAGTAATTATAATAACAATCATAATAGTTTATTGAAGGGAACACTTGTGACAATCAACCATACAATTATTAAGCAACGACATTAGTACCATATATCTAACTTTCAACATAGATCATGACTCATAACCAAACATTTTACGTTCCTCGTAACAATGGTCCACCGGATTAAACTTAACTATTTTGTGTTACATTTAGTTCACCGAATAGTAACCACCAGAAGATGGAGTCTTTAACTACCTCTATGAACTACCTATACTCCTACAACTTGCTTTTTTAAAGCAATTGCCTGGCCGGCTTCTCGTCTTCCGTCTATTTGACAGGGGCGGAGAATACCACTCTATCAATAACAAGAAATAAAGTAGCAATTCCGTTTCAAATGGTTAAGTGATAATAAAAGTTATTATTGAATTCAAATCTAATAACATAGCTTTTAACTTCGAATTCGAATAGTAAGGTTGATGAAAGATTTCAACTTCAAATTGTATTCGAAAGGTTGATGACGGACTAAATGCATGTTGAAACTTCAAATAGTAACGTTGATGATAGATCAAATGCATGTAAAAAAATTGAGATTTGACTTATTTAAGAATTTTGTAACTCCAGATGGGATGATCATGGTTCGGTTTAGGCGGGATTTTGATCTTTGGATAAACTAATGGTTTAACGGTGTTGTATATATAAACGTAAACCAAATCGATTCATGGTTTGACTCTTTGATTTTAACTGTTGCGACGGATTAAACCAGTGCTCGTGATGAGATGATCTACATTTATATGTAAATTTTGTTTAAAAATTAGTATATGTAAATTTTGTTTAGAAAGAGAAGGGTCAAATATACAACGTTTTCGTGTTTGTTCATAAATGAGTCTGATCAAATATAAAATGTCTATGTGCTTATTTTTATGTACGCTTTGAATTGTTTTACGTTTCAACGTAACTTTTGTTTACAAACAGATAGGGTCAAATATAATATGTTTTCATTGGACTGTATAAATTTGAGTTACTCTACGTTTCTACGTAAATTTAGTTTAGAAATGAGTCGCGACGATTGTAATTTATCACGCCACATACGGCAACGCTACATGTGTTTTTTACGTACGTTTTGCATTGGTCTACGTTTCAATATAATTTTATTTGGAAAAGATTCAGGTTAAATATAATAAGCATTCATCTAACGGTATAAATTCGAGTTACTCTACATTTACACATAGATTTATTTCGAAAACAAGTCAGGTCGATTGTAGTTTATAATTTATCACGTCGCCACCGCAATACGCGACAGGTAAAGACACTAGTTATGTTATAACAATACAAGGTTTTGCACCAAACGTGCTTTTGGGGCTGTGTTCATTACCGCTGACTCAGTAAGATCTGACTGAGTCAGAAGCTAACTCAGTTAGAAGTTCTGACTGAGTCTGCATCTGACTGAAACTTTGTTGTTTGATTCAGTATCTAACTGACTCTGCTGAAAGATAAAAATAATCATATTGCCCCAAAGTTCTGACTGAGTCTGCATTTAACTGGTGTTGTGTAATCAATAAAAATAGCAAAATTTTTAAAAAGAACATAATAGCTTAAAATTCAAAATGTCATACAAAAAAAAGCTAAACATAAATCATACATAATCCAAATAAACACATCGAATTTCAAAACAAAAACAAAAGTTAAAATCAGAGTATACCTTCTACAACAGTTTTTGATTCTCTTCGCAAACAACTTCCGAAATTAAGGGATTTCAGAATATTTTTCGACTCAAAAGTTGAAATGAATGTTAAAGATTATGATGTAAAAGGGGATGGCATATATAGGAGATGACACAAAGGTGTTGTGACAGGGAGGGCGTTGGAGGGAGGGCGTCGGTGAAGAGAAGCGGCGGGTGGAGGGGATCGGTGAAGAGGAGAGGGTGGAGGTTTTGATCAGTGAAAAAGATATTAGGGTCTCAATCAACACCTTACAACAGGGTCAGTAGTCAAGTCCGGAACATCAAACGCGCTGACCGGCCGTAGTCAACGTCTTTCAAACACTCCTTTGTTTAATCATGCCAATTGATTCAATATGATATAATTAACACTACTTTTCCTGTCGGCTCTACAGTTAAGTTGCGTCAGTATAGGGTTTGGGCCCCTAGAAAATAGGACCCTATTTTTCTCTATGAATTAAAATAGCTAGACCTCTTTTAATTATTTGGGCGTCGATTTGGATTTTGGGATAGTTCCTTGGCCGATTACCGTTCAAAATTAAGTTTTTAATTCAAGGATGCTCAAATCTTATCACCTTTTTAATTAAAAAAAAGCTCAAGAAAACTATAACTAACACAATTTGCAAGTGATAAATGAAAAATGAAATAACTAGCATTTAACCCCACGCATTGTGCTGCGGGCGTAAAACCGTGTCAAATAATATCAATGTCACACCGACACTAGCGACCACCAACACCAGACGTAAAAACTTTAATTCATGCATGTGCGTTGCGACGTGTTAATGTGCATAAATTAGAACGAAGTGTATTACACAATACAGTTGTGAAAGAGAAAAAAATAGATGTAAAAACGTTAAACCACATACGTATGTGCCTGTATGTTAACTCAAAAATTTTAGACCGAGACTTAAAATAAAAAAGTGTTAAAGAAGAAAAGTATATGAGATCAAAGTTGAAAATGAAAAAGATATTATGATTAAATGTAAAAGACAAATACTATATGGTTAAAAAAGAAAAAATAAAGAAAAAACAAAGTGATGTACAATCTATAAAATATAAGATACAAACCTATAACATACAAACCTCAATGTATAAGTAAGTTGATAATTAGTATTATATAAATAAGAATCATTTGTAGTAGGTTCATATTTATATGCTTAAAACAACCATCGCAACGTATTCCATTTGGCATAATGTTTATTAGAATAAAGACCCATGCCGATAATACACTTTTTGTATATTTAATTGAGTGTATTACCCATAAAAAAACATTTATCTTTGTAACTAATTTCACTTTTTTATTAATTACCCTATACAATCCTAATTTTCTCTATATATATATATATAAAATAACTATACCTCTATCAATTATTTGGGCGTCAATTTGGATTTTGGGATAGTTCCTTGGCCGATTACCATTCAAATTAATTTTTTAATTCAAGGGTGCTCAAATCTTATCAACTTTTATATAGAAAAAGCCCAAGAAAACTATAACTAAGACAATTTGCAAGTGGTAAATGAAAATTGAAATAAAAAAATAGCATCAACTGCAGTAGGTTCATATGTATGCTAAAAACAACAATCACAACATACTCCATTTGGCATAATGGTGCTTAGAATAAAGACCCATGGCAATAATAAACACTTTTTGTATATTTAATTGGGTAAATTATAGAAAAAATAAAACATGTATCTTTGTAACTAATTTTATTTTTTAATATTTATATTTTCTAACTATACTAGACAACCCTTATACATATAGTTTGTTAACGGTTATTAGTTTGCATCGTTAAGTTAGATCACATGTTTATCATATGAGAGTATATGTATAAAAAAATATCCTGGCAGCATAATTAAAAAACGAAATGATGTATTAGAAAATATGATTGGTAAAGTATTAAATTACAAACGAATGACCTTTATCTTTGTAACTAATTTCACTTTTTAATCTTTATGTAACTAATTACATTGAACAACCTTTATATACATGGTTTGTTTTATCTTTGACCCTTAAGTCTAACGATTGATTGTTTGCATCGTTAAGTTAGTTCATATGGTTATCACATAAGAGTATATGTATAAAAAAACATGCAAGAGGCATAATTCAAAAACAGATATATGTATTAGGAAATATGATCAGTAAAACGTTGATACTGACGAGCACCACCTTAAATAAATCATATATTATCTTATCATCACTTTTTTAAAGTAGTTTATTATAAAAAAAAGATAATTGTATCATAGATTGCCAAATTGATAGTACAAATAATTATTAGCCAATAAGTCATAGATTGAATTATTAAAATTTAATTTGCCTAAGTCATATATATAATAATTTTTTATAGAACTAACTTTAGAAAAAATAATGGTAGAAATATCTAAAATTTATTTTAAATTTTACTCGTTAGTCTTAATGTTTTACTGATTATATTTTCCTAAATAATTTCACGTGGCTTGCATTCTAATTTATATGAATTAAGTTTATTATTGATATTTAAAGCATATAAAATATTAAATCTTTATAAAACAAGATTTAGCAAAGTGATGATATAAATATATAACATCGTTTGAGGTTTTACTCTAAAATCTTAATATTTTACCTATCATATTTCCCTGATACGACGATTCGTTTTTGGATTTTGATGCCTGGATTTTTTTATATAGCTATCCTCATGTGATAACAATACGACCTAACTTAAGGATGTGAACTAACGCCCATTAGACTGAATGACCAAAAATGAAACAAAACATATAGCTAAAGGTTATTCAGTATAATTAGTAAAGATAAATGTTAAAAAATAAAATTAGTTATAAAGATAAATGTCTTTTTTTATAATTTACTAAATTCAGTTTAAGGAATTATATAAGAGCATTTCAATCCATTTTTTTATTTTAATATGAATGAATGTTTTATATTATAGGGTATGGTTGTAAGTGGTTGTGAGTGAAAGGGGGAGAATTTATAGGGGTTGTATCGTGTTTTCCCATATTTAAAGAAGTATGGTACAACCCCCATAATTTTTTTAATATTTTTTAAAGTGGTTGTGAGTGAATGAAAGATAGAAGGTAACGATAAATGTATGAAAAAATATTATTTAATTAAAAAGAAGAAAGAAAAAATATTGATTTTTAACGTAATTATAAGAATATGGATAGAGTATGGATTGTGAATGCTCTTAGACATTATTAACAGATAATGAAGAAAAAAATGTTAAGTGATATTTTTGAATTAGAAAAAGTTTTTAAAATAAATTAAAATTAATATAAAGGGAACAATAAGTACATGTTGTTATCGGATTAATTACATTAGGGCATTCAGAGGGGTCCTAGGGAAAACGTAATCTCGAGCTGGTTAAAAATTCCCCATTTGGGACTATAGTTCCTACAATTCAAGGGGTATTTTTTAGTTCGAAACGGATGAAATTTCACCATATTTCACCAAAAAACTTTGCCACTTTGTACCATGGTGCAATAACCACTAAAATAATTTTTTTATATAAAAAGGCTTAATCACACGGGTGGCCCCTATGGTTAGTTCAGATTTGAGTTTTGATCTCTAACTCTTAGAAATTACAAGGTTGGTCCAATATGTGGCGTAAACGTAACAACGATGGTGCCTGAAGCAGATGTGTGTTAACTTTGACTGTTAAATTTTTTAAAATGACTAATATACCCTTGTGTTTAAAAACCAAATACATGAAACCCCACCTGGATCATCATCTTCCCAGCCCATCCGCCGCCACCACCTTCAGCCACCACCATTACCGGCGAACACCACCAAATCGGCCAGTACTTTCACCGGTGACCCGTCACCACCATACTTCCTTTCCCCCACCCGTCTCCCTCAACTACCACTCTCGCTCAACCCATCCGCCAACATCACCATCACCGCCGCACCACCATATCGCACCCCTTCACCCTCGTTGACCACCCTTCAAGAATAACTAACCAAATCTGCTTTTGTGCTATGGGGTACGATGGTGGTTGTCTATTATGCTACCGGAATCATCTTTCTTTGCCGGAGAAGATGACAGGAAAAAGCGGGTGGTGATCGCGTGATAATAATTGAGTGTTTAAATGACTTAAAAGTGTGATGTTACATCATGATTATTGTGGAACAAGTTCACTTTGGTTGTGTTTTGATTTGTAGGGATTGAAGCTAAAGAAGGCTTGTTTTGGAGAAAAATGAGCAAAATACGGAAATACAAGAACTGAAGTTGAAAATAGCAAAAGTTACAAAAAAGGCCCAATAAACCCTATACCGGCGTATGATACGCCGACCAGCGTATTGGTGGCGTATCTGCGGGCGTATTTGGAAAAAATTACAGAAAGTTGGGCGTATGGAGGCTGAGGGGGCGTATGATACGCCGACCCTGGGCGTATCATACGCCGGTTGCTAACCAACTTCCAGATTTTGTAGAATTACAAGATATTTAAACATAATCCAACCCTAACTCGAGGAACAACTTTCCAAGCTCAATGCTTGACGATTCTAAGCTGATTTGTGGTGATCTCAAGCCTTCCCATTCATTCCAGATCATCTACAAACATTATCAAATCAAGATTGAAGATCCGATTAAGATCATGTGTGGCTAGTTCCTTTCCGATTGCTTCAGGGAGAATCGATTATGTTAAAGTGATACTTTTACTATGCTTTCATTAGGGTTTTGTTAAATGATGGGTTGAATGTAATTCTACATTTTGTTTAAAGTTAAGAGATTTGCTTATAAATAGAATTGCTAGTTGAGATTATTAGTTTTTCGGTTTTCTTGCATCGTGAACTTATTAAGATTGAGAAGTAGTTTGATATAGAGGAATTAATAACATTGTGAATGAGCGAATCTTAAAAGTTTTATCCTTTGTTATTACTTTAATCAAAAGTGAAAATATTAGGAACTAAATCTTGACAAACCCTAGTTAGGCATATAACTTGTTGATCTTGCATAATTGAGGATCCGAAAGTAATTGTTTTTTATTATTTAAGTAAATTCGTTTTAAAGTTCATTGCTTGTTGCATTAATATTTTAGAGATTGTTTAAAGTTTCAATTTTTAGTATTAAAGTTCGTGTCTTTAAGTTAATCAAGAACCCTAATTTCCACCAAACACAATCCCCTCAACTTTCAACCAAATCAAACATTTTTGGTGTGCATTTCGGATAACTTTTCGAGAGGATCACAAAGCTTGGGTTAGATTTTCAAATCTCACAAGGATTTGTAAGATTTGAGAAGCATGAAATTCGGATAATTTGGGGGTTTTTGCAATTCAAGACAAGTTCAATACTTGCAAGGTTTCAACCTCTTTCAGGTATGTTTTCTGTCACTAAATTCAAGTTTCATGAGTTATAACTCATTATATGATGATTTATATGTGATTCCCTTATATATGGATATGAATGTAAGCATAGATCATATGGTTACATCTTTAGGAGTGATAGATGCTTATATACATTAAAAAGGCTGGATTTTGGGATAGAAAGTTAGGATCTTGATGATGTTGAGACAACCTATGGCAAAACATGAATTGAGAAATTCACATGAACACCATGTTTAAACAAAAGTGAATCAAGTAGGAAATTTTATGTAATGAAATAAAAGTATGTTTTCATGATAATAAATGTCATAATCACAAGATGTCAAGGGGACCATGACACCATGAAAACACACTAATTAACCAATGCACAAAGGTTGGCCAAACACTTAGAAATCTTAAAGTAATTGTGGTATTGTGTGTTTTAGGAACTATGCATCTTTTCAGGAGCAAGTCAAAGGGTAAATAACCTGAATCGTCAAGATCTTCAAAGAAACAAAAGAAGTAAAGTCAAGGTGATTTGCAAGATGAAGACATGACACCGGCCGATCAAGGTAGGGGGCTAAGTCCGAGCTTCACTTGAGCCAAAAAGCTTTCCGAGCATGACCCACGGTGGCAAAAGGAGCTTTACATGGGAAAATTTGAAAAGGGGGTGAAAAATATGGATAACATATATTGTTTATGAACGGGCTGCACTTTTGGAAGACTTTGAAGCTTTAGGAGTGGTGGAAAAGTTTAGAAGGTTTCGATGGGAGGCAGCATTGACATTTCATAATAAATGCCATAACGACAAGATTCCAAGCAAGGCAATTCTAGAATGAATGTCAACATTGGATAGGGAGGATGGTGACAACCCCCCTCATACAACCGCTCTGAGGGGGCGGGTAGGAAAAAAAGAAATGATCATGTCCTTTGACACCATCCGACAGGTGGTGAATTTTGATTCAAGACCATCAAATCAGTACAAATACCCTATCGAAGCAGTCATTTGGAACAATGAGTTTAGCACCCAAGAAGACATGGCCATATTTCAAGACATGGTCTTAGAAAATGCAGGGGGTCGGTTTGTAGGGACTCAGATACATATCATGCCAAAAATCTTGAACATGATCAGCATGTTCAACATAATACCAAAACTAGGAGATAAGAACATGATCACGTGATAATAATTCAAGGCATAATTGATCTAATTATGTAATTTTACATCTTTGTTATTATGGAATGGGATTACTTTGGTTGTGCTTTGTTTATAGGTGTTCGAAGCCTAAACAAGCTTAATTGGAAGTAATAGAAGCCAAACATGAAACTACAAGGACTAAAGATGTAAACATCAAATGTTACAAAAAAATCACAAAGTTAGGCATAACGGCGTACCATACGCCGGGTATGGGCGTATAATACATCGGTCGGCGTATGGGCGGCGTATCAGTGGACGTATTTAGAAAAAATTATAGAAAGTTGGGCGTATGGATACTGATATGGGCGTATGATACGCCCAGGTTCGTCGTATCATACGTCGGTCACCAACAACCTTCCGAATTTTATGGATCTTGAAGTTATTTAAACACAATCCAACCCTAATTCAAGGGACAACTCCTCCCAGCCAAAATCTAGTAAATTCAATGTGATTTTAGGTGTTTTCAAGCTTCCCAACACACACCAAATCATCATTGATCATCATATAATCAAGATTGAAGATTCAATGAAGACTATGCGTGGCGAAGTTCTTCTTGATTGCTTTCGGGAGTACAATTCTTGTCAAGTGAGGCAATTGTATGTTTGATTAGGCTTTTGTATTGACCAATGGATTAGTGAATGAAGTTTTATGTTTTGATTAAGTTAAAAGGTTTACTTATAAATAAAGTTGTGTGCTTGATTATCAGTTTTCGGTTTCCTTGCATCGTGAGCTCATGAAGAAAAGTAGACAACGTGATATAGGTGAATTGGTAAATTTATGAATGAACAAGTCTTAAAAGATTGTTCATTTGTTACCACTTTAATCAAAAGCTAAGATCGTGAAGTATTGTTTCTTACAAATCCTATTCTAAAAGTATCAATTGTGGATCTTGCGGAATTAGAAACCCGGAAGTGATTGTTTCTTATTATTTAGTTAAATCAGTTTTAAAGTTCGTTGCTTTTTACATTAATATTTTAGGGATTGTTTAAAGTTTCAATTTTTAATATTAAAGTTCGTGTCTTTAAGTTAATTGAGTCATACTCGTTAAACATTTTTCACATATTCCCTGTGGACACGACCTTACTTGCCCTTACACAATAAATGTAGCTAAGACCGATATAATAAATTGTTTTTGATCAAGTCTCGACAACCAGATCAGAACACCATTAGGCAAATGGATGTGCGCATCATACATGCTTTGTTAACAGGAAGAAGGTTACTCTCATTAAGGCATTTAATCTTAATGAATGTTTGGGATAGTAGGGAGAGTGCAGATAAGAAAATGATCCCCCATTGCCGACTGATCACAACCCTTATGAGAACACAAGGGGTTTTGGGAAAAAACACACAATATATTTTCAAACCACACAAGTTCTTTATGGTTGACAAATTCAGTAAGTTGTCTTGGTACTACAAGAAGACCAACACCCAAGTTATGTTGAAGGACAAAACAACCAAGGAAGTACTCATGGAAAGGAGGCCAAAAGCTCCACCTCTACAATGGGTGAAGCACTAGAGTCCATGTCTTCAAGGGAAGACGATGATAAAGAAGAAGGCAAAGAGAACGAGGAAGATGAAGGATTCACTGAAAAAGGGAATGGCTCGGAGCACACACCCATCCCTATCCGAAGACCGTCTGAAGCACCATCAGTAGAAGAAAGAATGAGGGGGATGAGGCCCAATGAGTATAGGCAATGGTCTACCATTACTAGATACCAATGTGACATGACCAACAGGGAATCAATCTTTGCAAAAGATAGACATGAAGAGGCGATGGCATTACAGCGGGAGGCGATGGAAAGACAAAATTTATATGCAAGAAATCAGGCGTATCAGCATTAGTTGTTTCTCAACCAAAGGTACAATGATTTAAATCAACAAAGACATTATCATGATTTCTATGCAGGCAAAGAATACGTGCCATACCCAAGAGAAACAGATTGGAGCCAAACGGGTATCTATTACGGGCAGGCAATCTACCCGTATCCAGCATCGCAACCATCTCAGTGGGCTCCTCTACAACCACAAGAGCCACCAACAGAAGGAACCACCAACCCATATAGTTTTCAGCAAATGCAGAATCTGATGATCGAATGGTTCGGGCC
Source organism: Flaveria sonorensis (assembly GCA_025506505.1). Lineage (NCBI taxonomy): Eukaryota > Viridiplantae > Streptophyta > Magnoliopsida > Asterales > Asteraceae > Flaveria > Flaveria sonorensis. The sequence continues at coordinate 25,070 of JACCIY010001301.1, forward strand.
ACCACTACCACCACCGCAGGTTGAAAATCCATATGATGACCCTAGTAAGAACCATCGTGGCACTCGCTGATCGAGTGTTGCAAACTGATCAGGTCCATGTACTCCACCCTCTCTAGTTATGAATAATATTGTTTGTGTGACTTAGACAATTTATTAAATGATTGTATTAAGTAGATGGATGATGAGTGGGGGGTGGGGCATGAGTTGGTAATTTTGAATGTTAACTAAGTGAAATTCCAATTATGGTTTTCTTTGTGTCATGAGATTAACCACCATACATTGAGGACAATGTATCTCAAGTGTGGGGATAATGAGAAAAATTGAACCTTTTTGAAAAATAAATATTCAAACAAGCTTAATGGTGCATGAGACCTAAAAATTTTTAATACATGGCTAATTATCACTTGTTTGTTCATGTATAGATCTCTTGGCATGGTTGTTTTGAAACTGTAGAAAAGCATTCCCAACATGAGTTTTTATAAAAACTTAGGTATAATTCTTGGGAGGCATAACGAACCGGTTGTAGATGACATACGTGCTTCATATTTTTAACCATTTCCCATCGTTTCCATGAGAATTTGAGCCTAATTGAGAAATTTATAGCATATCTTGATTTGCTTTATATTTTCGCATAATGAGGGAGACCACAAAGTGCATTTAAGTTAGAACTCGTGTAATTGATGCGTGTCAAGATCATAAACTAATATGTGCATAAATGTGATAGAGGCATTAGAAATGAACAATTTACTTGAACTTTTTATTTTGAATTCCATATCTTGATAAATTTCCTTTAGACACCATGTTGAGCCCTAACTTGTCATTTGAATAACCCAATACAATAAGCTTACAAAGCCTTAGCCTTTTATGACATATCAGGGTGATGAAGTCCAATCCATGACATGTTTAGAAGTGTAGTTTCAATAATGCAAGTGTGTTTTAATAATAGTATAATTGGTTATGAATATATAAAAAAGGAAAAGCTAAATATAAGGTCAAAATGACCAAAATATGTAGCAACAAAATTAGTGTGGGAGATAGGTGATATTATTGCAACTAAATGATAGAAGATTGATAAACAAGACGTCTAGCATGTTAAATTGGATTTCATTCACCATTACCAACTTTTAAAGCCCTATCTTACCTCACCTTAAACCTTAGCCTAACATTACAACCCATGAAAGACCTCTTGATTTATGCATTATATTGTGTTAATTGATGGCGATATGATTAATACACGAGCTTATGATGAAAATGTACATTATTGGTTTGAGAGTTCCAGATATACTAGTATATAATCACTAGTCCGCAAAACAAACCGAGAGGAATGTTCGTTGTGAGGAATGTGAATGCATGAATGTTTGAAGCAAAAGGTGAAGTTATGCCAACTAAGGATTCTAAGTTTAAAACATAAGTGGTATTGCATGTTGGGTTGTGAGTATTACATGACGAAAGCTGAAAAATAATCATGCCTTGGGACCTTAATTGATACAAAATTGTGATAATTTAGTATGTCTAATGGATTAAGGTAAAATATTGCAAATAAGTTTGTTTGAGGACAAACAAAAGCTTAAGTGTGGAGATGTGATCGTGTGATAATTATCGAGTGTTTAAATGACTTAAAATGTGATGTTACATCATGATTATTGTGGAACAAGTTCACTTTGATTGTGTTTTGATTTGTAGGGATTGAAGCTAAAGAAGGCTTGTTTTGGAGAAAAAGGAGCAAAATACGGAAATACAAGAACTGAAGTTGAAAATAGCAAAAGTTACAAAAAAGGCCCAGTAAACCCTATACCGGCGTATGATACGCTGGGTATGGGCGTATGACACGCCGGTCAGCGTATTGGCGGCGTATTGGCGGCGTATTTGCGGGCATATTTGGAAAAAATTACAGAAAGTTGAGCGTATGGAGGTTGAGGGGGGCGTATGATACGCCGACCCTGGGCATATCATACGCTGGTTGCTAACCAACTTCCGGATTTTGTGGAATTTCAAGATATTTAAACATAATCCAACCCTAACTCGAGGAACAACTTTCCAAGCTCAATTCTTGACGATTCTAAGCTGATCCGTGGTGATCTCAAGCCTTCCCATTCATTCCAGATCATATACAAACATTATCAAATCAAGATTGAAGATTCTCGATGAAGACCATGCGTGGCTAGTTCCTTTCTGATTGCTTCTGGGAGAATCGATTATGTTAAAGTGAGACTTTTACTATGCTTTCATTAGGGTTTTGTTAAATGATGGGTTGAATGTAATTCTACATTTTGTTTAAAGTTAAGAGATTTGTTTATAAATAGAATTGCTTGTTGAGATTATTAGTTTTTCGGTTTTCTTGCATCGTGAACTCATTAAGATTGAGAAGTAGTTTGATATAGACGAATTAATAACATTGTGAATGAGCGAATCTTAAAAGTTTTATCATTTGTTATTACTTTAATCAAAAGTGAAAATCTTGGGAACTAAATCTTGACAAACCCTAGTGAGGCATATAACTTGTTGATCTTGCATAATTGAGGATCCGAAAGTAATTGTTTTTTATTATTTAAGTAAATTCGTTTTAAAGTTCATTGCTTTTTGCATTAATATTTAAGAGATTGTTCAAAGTTTCAATTTTTAGTATTAAGTTCGTGTCTTTAAGTTAATCAAGTCGTATTTGTTAAATACTTTTCACATATTCCCTGTGAAGACGACCTTATTTGCCCTTACATAATAAAGGTAGCTAAGACCGATATAATAACTAGTTTTTGATCGAGTCTCAACACCCAGATCAAGTGGGTGAACTAGCCAAGGAAGACAAATAGGAAACAAAGGTGTTATGTGGGTGGTATGGTCGGGCGGCGATGTGGTGGTGATAGGGCTAAGCGGTGGTGTTGTGTGGTAGGACTAGGTGGTGATGTGGTAGTGGTAGGAGGTGGGCGATGATGTGGTGGTGGTGATTAGTACAACTAAATTTTGTTTTTTTGTTTTTAACACAAAGAGGTATTTTGATCATTTTACACACATTTAACGGTCAAAGTTAATACACATCCGCTTTAGGGACCATCGTTGTTATGTTTGTGTAAAGTTCTGGACCAACCTTGTAATTTCAAAAGGTTAGGGACCCAAAATGAAATCAGACCTAAACACAGGAACCACCTGTGTAATTAAATCCATAAAAAATCATAATTTTCTAATTATTAAAAAACAATCACTGTACTAACTTTTTCACACATATATCTACTCTCTTTAACTCTCTACCCTCTACACTATAATGGAATCATCATCTGGATCTAACAAAAAAAAACAATTCCGACAGCCACGTCAAAAAACCCAACAATCACGACAACCATCGTCACAAGAAACAAACCTGTTCAACACCCTAGGATATCGTCTACAAATCCAACCGCGGTCTTACTACGACTAACAATTCTGCTACAACAAATAAGGAAAATTACTGATATTAAAATACATTCAACAATCTTCAATGAACTCCATATATAAGGAATCTTTTGGTTTGTTTTGAACATCGAATTCTTACGATTTCTAGCATAACTTTCTCGCATGCATATTCGTTTTTGAATGTTTTTGTCTTACCCGATTAAGTATTCCGAAGTACCACCAAAAAAAATTAATCTTAGAGTGAAAACATAATTTAAAAGTATCTAGACATACTCCAAACCAAGATACACAACAATTAATCCTAAACATATTATTGAAATTTCATAATTTATAAATTCCTAAACTATCATAAATGTCTTTCTATGAAGTTTTATCATAGACCGTTTGTAGATATTTATTATAACACTAGGGTGCAAATGGAATTAGATTATGGTACATTTAGAAAAACTCTTTATTAAATATGAAAATGTGTTATCTATATCTATATATAATACTAAAAAAGTAACTTAGTAGGACACTTGACACATTTTTAGGCCCCTTAAGTTTATTTTTTCGCATCTCTCTCCTCTTAAATAATTTCCTAAATTAAGAAATATTAAATAATTTTAATTTTTTTTTAGATTAAATTTTTTAATAAATTAAGAAAGATGTCTATTTATTAATGTTATTTTAAAAAAGAATTTTTTATACAATTAAATTTTTTTTTAAAACATCTAACTTTTTTTAAAATTCAAAATATTTTTAAATTGATATTTTTTAAAACTAAAATTTTTTATAAACTAAAAATAGTTAAAATTAGGAGTTATACTAAAAAAATTAAAATAATATTTTTAATACGGTTTGTTTTGAAAATAATGTTTAACTTTTTTGGAAAGAAAGTTTTAAAACAAAAGTTTAAAAATTGAAGTCGTTATTTTATTACTTATAGCTATTACTCATATATAATTTAATCATATCTTATTTTAGATTACCGTTTTATACTTCATAAAATTTTATTATATTTAATTTTTTACTTTTTTCAACCCGTATAATCTATATATAATACTAAAAGAGTAACTTAGGGGGACACTTGGCATATTTTTAGGCACCTAAGTTTATTTTTTCCGCCTCTCTCTCCTCTTAAATAATTACCTAAATTAAGAAATATTAAATAATTTTAATTCTTTTTTAGAATAAATTTTTTAATAAATTGAGAAAGATGTCTTTTTATTAATGTTATTTTTAGAAAATAATTTTTTATACAATTAAAAAAAATTTCTAAAACATCTAACTTTTTTTAAAATATAAAATACTTATAATTTGGTATTTTTTAAAACTAAAATTTTTTATAAACTAAAAATAGTTAAAATTAGGAGTTATACTAAAAAAATTTAAAAATAAATTTTTAATACTGTTTGTTTTGAAAAAAATGTTTAACTTTTTTTGTAAAGAAAGTTTAAAAATAAAAGTTTAAAAATTGATATCGTTATTTTATTACTTATAGCTATTACTCATGTGTAATTTAATCATATCTTATTTTATATTACCGTTTTATACTTCATAAAATTTTATTATATTTAATTTTTTATTTTTTCAACCCGTATAATACATGGGTTTACTAAATTTGGTATTAAAGAGATATTATAAACATTTATAGCCCGATTCAACCCGATTCAATACTATATCTCTATATTTGATTACACGGTCAAAATAATTCGAAATTGATCTAATTATTACACATAACTTTTCAGTGTATATTATTTAAATCTTAATTTCTTCATACTAATATCCTCACACCCACTCAATATCTAGCTTACAATTTGACCCGTCAAAAGTATTCCTTTTAAGTTTAAAAAAGACAGTGATGACCTGTCGTTCGGGTCATGCAAAAACCTAATTAACCTAGGTAGCTAGAGTAAGTCAGGTATCGTATCCACGGGGAGCATGTGGTTAGTGTTACACGATTCGTTTGATTATTAATTTAACTTACAAATTTAAAAAATTGAATTATTGTCTCTTGACTGTAAATGGATGTGGATGAGATTAACTAAAAAAAGATTACTTTATGAAGCAAAACGAAAACTTAGACTTGGTTTGGAACTATTGAGATGAAAGAGATCACATCCGGGTTTCAGGAATGTAATTGAATACACGGCTTATGTTTTACCCGATCTTGAAGTTACATAGACATAACTTGTTTATCACATATGTTGAAAGGTAATTATGAACTTGATATCCGATTATGTAAATTAATTAGTAAACTAACTAATGTCATAATCTAGAAACTTTATTTGCAATCACCGATTAATGATGATAACCTAATTACTACTCAATGGTTAACAATATAAAACTGATAACTTGATAAGTAATAATCAAATCAACTAACACGAATCTTTAATCAATACATGATTCAAAACACATAAACGAATAAAAGTTGTTAAACAATCAAAGATTATGTCTTGACTAGGTAAGAACATAAGAAAGCATAATCAAATCACAAACCATCCACCCGGGGATGATCACGGATGTTTAGCCTTGCATCTTCATCATAATCTCTTCAATCTTCAACTTGGGGATATGAATCCTTGATCAATTGATGATTAAAGATAGTTTCAAAGGCTCCAAATAGTCTAAAGATTCGTTCTTGGGGCTGGAGGCAAGTCTCTTCTCGAAACCCTAATGTTAGGGTTTAAATAGGTTTTGAAATTTGAAACAACCCTCAAAATATCGCCCTAGACCGTAACTTACGGCCTATAGGCCGTAGGTTACGGCCTACCTTCAACCAGACGGCCAAACCTTCTGTCTTACGGAGTTCACAGACGGTGTTGATACAGGGCCGTAAGTTACGGCCTCAGGCCGTAGCTTACGGCCTCCCTGCAACTTGCACAGTTTTCTTTATTTTCAGCACCTTTCAACCCGTAGTCTTCGTATCCTTTGTATCCTACTCAAATAATGTCCGTTAAGCTTCATTTGACCTACATTTCAAACACGCAACAAAGTAATATTGTTCGACATAAAATATATTAAAAATGCAATATTAACTATACTAAGTGCATGCATATTAACCAATCATCACATCCCCACACTTATCATTTGCTTGCCCCCAAGCAAACTTGCTTATAACACTACAACTATCATTAGACAAATACGATCCAGCCATGTATTCACCTTCTGTTAGCTAAGGTCCCAAGTAATACCCAACTCACAGTTTCATATCTCAAGCTATAGCTTTGTAAGCAAAGATATTACTCTTTAAAATATGATCTATCTAACCAAGCCCAACAAGCTTTCTAATCTTCCCTATGCATGTAGTCACACCTCTCACAAGTTTCACTCCTCTCGGTTTAGTATATGGTCTAGCAAAAGGTATGCTAGTATATCAGTGTAGTACTCTCAACCAAGAACAACTCATAATTACCATAAGCTTGCATAATGATCGCAACTCCACCAATTAACACAAACCATGCACACATCAAAAGGTCTTTAAAGGGTTGTAATGTAAGGCTTAGGATTTGGGTGCGGATAGAGAATTTGAAGTGGCTAAAGGTGATGAAATCCAAATAAGAATGTTGAAACGTACTGAATAATAAAGCGACACTACACAATGAATTTGGGTAAACTTGACCCATATCACAATTTACTACCACTGAAACAAGACATTGATATTGTGGTCATTTTGACCCATTATTTACTCATTTTTTTTTTCTTTCTTTTTTTTTTTTTTGAATGATGATTATATCTAAACACTTCATGCTTCTAATAATATTATATCAAAAATTCAAGCAAACTTATCAGATTTCATCACATGGGCTTAAAAAGTGAAAAAGATTTGAAAAGGCTAATGGGTTGATTCGGGTTTAAACAATTAAAGAGGTTAGGGGCTCAAACTGGCGACTAGGGGGTATTTTAGGGTTGGATAATATGATTGAAAAAGGCTAATAAAACAAAGGTTCATCCTAATGCCTTAATCATATATGTGCAACAGTTTGGTTCGTGATTTAGAAACGTATCAATTATGCAAGTTCTAGAATAATGCAATCGTTCTGGTAAACACTTATGAAAGAAAGCTGAGCAATTAACCTGTTGATGTTCTAAGCTCATGTATAGGCTCAATCCTCACAAAAAATGATGGTAAATAGGTTAAGGATGTGAAAACATGCATAAAAAGTCCACTATATTGCTTGTTACCCCAGGTTAAACATCTCTAATAATTCTAATAAATTTCTTTTCTTTTTCAAGTGAGATAGATATGACTGAGGACCTCTGCTTGTGTACAGGTTAAACATACTTTCACGATTTCAATTGAAAAAATTAACCTTTCATGCATAAATAAGTCGCTTTAGGGGCATTTTGAAAGATTTTGTTCAATCAATTTTTTTTCTCAATTTTCAAACTTCCCTTCATCCCCACACTTAAATCTTACATTGTCCTCAATGTACATTTTAAAATTGTTATGTCAACAAGGGTACTATCAAACATCCTAACCTTTACCCAAGTGAAGTTACAAGGCTAACTTTCCAAAGACGCATTATGCCTACCATGATTGTACTAAATGACACCAAACTAGCAAAGCTTTAAGATACAGAAAAAGTACATGGACCTGATCATAGATGATAAAAGATGCCTCATCAGCAATATATGATGGTTATGCTTTAACTCAGATAAGTAAAGCCGCCCAAACACACATTTCTTTATGCTCCTAAAGATCCATGAGCTTCCCCACACTTGAATATTTGCATCCGGTGCTTAAAGCTCAAAAACAAAATAAACAAAACAAGAAGAAAAAAAACCAAAAACTAAAAGAAACAAATCAATTTCGGGTTGCCTCCCGATTAGCGCTAAGTTTTAGGTCTTCAGCCAGACCGTACCTGATATAGTTATGGTGGTTTAAGTGAACATTTACCTACCGAATTCCCAATAAAAGCTCGATAGTTGACTTGCCAGTTCCATAATTGTGTTATCATGCTTAGCAAGTTTGTTGAGTAGTTGTTGTGGTGCCATCTCATGATGATTTGTCTGATGTCTTCCAATGCCACCTTTTTTATCTTGGTCTTCAAATCTTCTTTCCCAACTTTAATAGTTAAAGTAATAAGCACATGAGAATGGTTGGGATAAACTAGATCAACGTTAGGCTTTAGCTCTTTCAGAGGTATTACATCTTCATTTAACTTAAAACATCCCAAGTCATGCTCTGAATGACCCATAACATCTTCTATCACATCAATATCAATCACGGTGCCACAATCTAACTCATATTGCTCTCGTTTAAGTTGAGCTACATCCTTAGTGAGTTGGCTAACCTGCTTAACTAGAGTCTCGAATGATTTATCTCTTAACTTGTCTTCCTTCTTCATTTCCACCATCATGTTCATGATTGCATCAAGCTTAGAGTTTATTGAAACCTGAGGCTTTTCATATGTCAACTGAGGGTATTCAAGATAGTAGTCATCATATTCCTCTTGGTAGCTTGAGAATTGTGGTATCTCGGCTTCATAATGGTTCAAATCCCACTCTTGAGCATATTTGTAATTAATGTCTACATGATAATATTCTTGATATTTTGATGGTGGAGGAGGTTCAAAGTGTGAATAATATGAGGGTGTCTCTCCATCATCATAATTTGTTATCACATATCCTTTTTGCCTCCTATATTCAGAACATCCTCTTTCTATATTTCCATATTTTCTCTCGAACAGTGGACAATCTTGAACCCAGTGACAATCACTCCCGCAACAAATACATGGATCGTAATCATCATCATAATCCCAATCCCAATCCATGATTGTACTAAACCTGTAAGAAAATTACCCTACAAAAAAAAACCTAGAATACCCAGGGTAAAGACGAACAAATAAAACAAACTAAGAAAAACAAATAATATATTTGATTTTTTTTAATTTTTACTTTTTTTTAATATTTTTTATTTATTTTTTTTAATTTTGAAGCTTAAACAAATACTAAAACGAAAGAAAATCAATCAAATCAAATAACGCTAAGCGCACTAGCTCCCCGGCAACGGCGCCATTTTGATGACCTGTCGTTGGGGTCATGCAAAAACCTAATTAACCTAGGTAGCTAGAGTAAGTCAGGTATCGTATCCACGGGGAGCATGTGGTTAGTGTTACACGATTCGTTTGATTATTAAACTAACTTACAAATTTAAAAAATGAATTATTGTCTCTTGACTGTAAATGGATGTGGATGAGATTAACTAAAAAAGATTACTTTATGAAGCAAAACGAAAACTTAGACTTGGTTTGGAACTATTGAGATGAAAGAGATCACACCCGGGTTTCAGGAATGTAATTGAATACACGGCTTATGTTTTACCCGATCTTGAAGTTACATAGACATAACTTGTTTATCACATATGTTGAAAGGTAATTATGAACTTGATATCCGATTATGTAAATTAATTAGTAAACTAACTAATGCCATAATCTAGAAACTTTATTTGCAATCACCGATTAATGATGATAACCTAATTACTACTCAATGGTTAACAATATAAAACTGATAACTTGATAAGTAATAATCAAATCAACTAACACGAATCTTTAATCAATACATGATTCAAAACACATAAACGAATAAAAGTTGTTAAACAATCAAAGATTATGTCTTGACTAGGTAAGAACATAAGAAAGCATAATCAAATCACAAACCATCCACCCGGGGATGATCACGGATGTTTAGCCTTGCATCTTCATCATAATCTCTTCAATCTTCAACTTGGGGATATGAATCCTTGATCAATTGATGATTAAAGATAGTTTCAAAGGCTCCAAATAGTCTAAAGATTCGTTCTTGGGGCTGGAGGCAAGTCTCTTCTCGAAACCCTAATGTTAGGGTTTAAATAGGTTTTGAAATTTGAAACAACCCTCAAAATATCGCCCTAGACCGTAACTTACGGCCTATAGGCCGTAGGTTACGGCCTACCTTCAACCAGACGGCCAAACCTTCTGTCTTACGGAGTTCACAGACGGTGTTGATACAGGGCCGTAGTTACGGCCTCAGGCCGTATCTTACGGCCTCAGGCCGTAGCTTACGGCCTCAGGCCGTAGCTTACGGCACCGTAGCTTACTTTTTTTTTTATTTTCAGCACCTTTCAACCCGTAGTCTTCGTATCCTTTGTATCCTACTCAAATAATGTCCGTTAAGCTTCATTTGACCTACATTTCAAACACGCAACAAAGTAATATTGTTCGACATAAAATATATTAAAAATGCAATATTAACTATACTAAGTGCATGCATATTAACCAATCATCAGACAGTTTTTCTTTGACTATATATTTCGCTATGACAATAAACAAAAGTTAAGGTCAATCTCTGTCAGGTGTCGATTTATAATTGAAGAGTTTATTTTTTACGCATGATCAGTTTTATGTCATCTTGTCACAAGTTAAAAGTAAAGATGGATTGAAGCTTTTAGCTTTACATAATAAGTGTAAACCTACTAATGTTACTACTAATGTAGTTTACAATGATATTTTTACTCATTTGTGACCTTATAATCAAAAGTTGTTATGTCTTATTTAATATATAACACACTTGATTTTATTTTTATTTTTATGTTATTTAATAATTAACTTTTCACACTTTCGTATAATACAAGGGTAACTAAAGCTAGTTTACTATATACTATTATCATTTATTAGAAGATAGAATCGAAAAAATTAAATTGAAGAAGAGTAATATCATGACATTTGATATTAAAACCTTCTTTTATTAGATACGTAGATTAGATATACATATATAAATTCGAGAAAAGTTCAAATATAAAATTTTTAAAACTAAAAAATGTAAGAAGTATTAGGATTTTGACACGTGTTCTTGGTCAAAATTAGATTGGGGGCAACATTGGTAATGTTCCCCCTTCTCAAGTTGCATCTTTTGTTTAAACATTTATAACTTTTACATAGGACATTAACTTTTTTATAAAAATTACACCATAAAACATGTATTTTTTAATTTTTAAAACACGTATAGTGTTGATATAAAAAAATAAAGTGTTTTTACTCATTGTGTAATTTCATTAGGTCATTGTGTAATCTTCTGAATTGATAAGTGTTACATAATTATCTGATGAGGAATACAAAATGAGCTTGAAATATAAAAGTTTACATTTCTTATTTTATTTTGAAAATCATCATTTTAAAAACACAATGCATAACACAACGGTTAATATTAGACACAATGAGTAACAAAATGACCAGTACTAGACTCGATTATTAGCAATAGACACAATGACTTGCTTAACGAGGATTACACAATGTCATTATTATGATTACATAATGAACTAAAAAACATAAAAAAAATATATTTTTAGCATTGTGTTATTTGAAAATCATCATTTTAAAAAACACAATACATAACATAATAATCAACATTAGACACAATGAGTAACACAATGACCAACACTAGACTCGATAATTAGCAATAAATATAACAAGCTGTTTGATAAGGATTACACAATGACCTGATCAGCATTACACAATAAACTGGAAAAAACATTAAAAAAAATATTTTCAGCATTGTGTTATTTGAAAATCACCATTTTAAAAATTAAATGGTTAACATTAGACACAATGGGCCGGTAACACAATGACTAGCACTAGACTCGAATGTTAGCAATAGACACAATGAGCTGTTTGATGAGTATTACACAATGTCCTGATCAGCATTACACAATGAACTGAAAAACGTAAAAAGATTATATTTTTAACATTGTGTTATTTGAAAATCATCCTTTTTAAAAACACAATGCATAACAAAATCGTCAACATTAGCCGCAATGATATGATGATAATTACACAATGTCCTGATATTACACAATGAGCTAACGAATATTATACGATGAGATGAAATAATGTGAAAAAATTTATGTTTTTTATGTATCAAAATTTTAGACTTTTTAAAGATTAAAAAAGGTTTGTTTTTATAGTGTAACTTTTATATAGATATTATTGTATGTAAGAGTTATATGCGTTTAGAAAAATGTGAAATTTAAAAATTTGGTTAAGATTAAAATACTATTGGCCTATCATTTAAAGTTTTAATTATTTATCATTATGCTACCAGATTTTTTTAATCATTACATTTAAAATCTAATTGATAATTATCTTTTTCATCCTTTCAAGTTTTTACTTTCTTTTACAATAACACCACCCTATAAATTAAGCACATCATCTAAATATCTAGCTTTGCACCAAACACTCTTTTCATCAGTCTACCAATTATATCATTATATATATGTGTTGTTAAGATGTATATTTTTAGTGAAGATATTCTTAATATTCGCACTTTTCTAGTAAAAGAACCCCGAAGAAACGATCACAAGAATAAGAAACAGCAAGTGGTAAATGAAAAAGAAAATGAAAAAAAATAAATACTATTAATTGTAGAAGGTTCCTAGTTATGTACAAAACAGCAATATCAAGATATTTTGGCATCTAATTGATGATTAGATTAAAGACACTTGCAACCAGAAACAACAAAGAAACTACTTTTAATGAAAGTTAAAAAATAGAAACATTCAAGGGAAACGGTAAGAGGACTATACGCTCCATATAGCTCTATACGACCTCTTATATGGCACATATGAGGCTATACGACTCGTATAGCAAATTTCGACACTCACTACGAGGAAAAATTCAGGGGGCTGTCAGAGAGGTTATACGCCCCGTATAGGGCTATACGACCCCAATATACGACGCGTATGGGGCTAACGATACGCATAGAAATTTGCGGTGTTAATTTATAATTTTGGGATGTCTTAATATCCATAGCCATACCAAAAATATATGAATTGTTTTTGCTTTTTAGATTTAACGCGTCATGTGTGGGATAAAAAATAACTACCTTTCTTAGCTAATAATACCAAAGGAACACGTTCCAACCCATCATTTATTTTACTATCAAAGTCTTAATAAGCAAACGTCTCTAATGGGCTTACAGTACTAGTAAGGTAGGCAACGGTGGGTGCTCTCATTAATGGTTTATCAATTGAAAGTTTAAATACACTTTAGTTTAAAGTTTTAGAATATAATTAGCTTAAAGGAAGTCGATCAAAATTGATTTGTGTGTTAACTTATTATAATTTGACTTAAATCTTTAAAATTTAATCTCATTATGAAGTTTATTTTTAAACTCTACGTGGTTATAAATTAATAAAATGCCTCAAAGACTACTCATAATTCTTGTTGGGGCGAGCGACTCGCACTAAAATAATACGTAAGCTTCCAGATTTAGAAAGATCTTGTGTGAAGCATGCTTGTTTCATAAACAGTCAATTAAGATATGGCAATAACTTAATTAGTAGTTGAGCTCATTAACTTTTGTGGCATGAAAATTGCAAGATATATGTCCCATCTTAACTAACTATTACTATTGTAACTATAGTTGCAAATTCTTGATGATATTATGCCTTTGATCCTCCCTATTGATGTGCTATTATTAATGAAGGGTATTTATATTTTGAGCAATTAAATTAACACTCTAAGCTTTCAATATCAACCTTAATTTGCTGACAATATATATGAAGATATTGATCTAATTCTGATAGGAATTTTTATATTAATTTTCAGGATTTTTTAACTTGGAGAAGTTGTGAGAAGTTTCACCTACCATGCATTGATAAATGGCTAGGGAGACATGGGTCATTCCCGATTGTCGAAACGGATGTATAACTTTGGCTTTTCTAGGTTATGTCAATCCTCAATTTGAAGTTTCTCTTTCCTTATTTTTAAAATAAATTACACGCCTTCCGTCCCTGAGTTCAAAAACCTACATGTTTGGTCCAAATGTTTGGATAAATGTAACATTTTTCGTTACTATAAAATCACCAAAATACCTTTTATTTAAAGAAAAACTTTTTTTTTTACTAAAATACATTATGGAGAAAAGTTACGGTATAAAATGTTTTTTTCGTGCGAAGCGTACGAAGTTATCACGCAAGAATGGACGTTACGGGTGGAATTATAACGCAAGGGTAATAACTAATCACGCGAGAGATGGAATTATTACGCAAGAAGGTATTCTTGCGTGATAATTCCATCTCTGCATGATAATTCCACGCGAGTGTAATTTGTCTTGCGTAATTATCACTTTGTTCTTGCGTGATTATTATTGTTCTTGCGTGATAGTTCCACTCCAAAACTCCGAACACTTCGTACGAAAAAAAAATTTGTAAAGTAACCGCTCCCTACGTATATAATAGTGGGACCCACTTGACTATCCTAAAACAATCAAACCCACCATCATTCACTACCGACCAGTCATCATCATCCCCTCCGCCCTTCAATCGTTGGAACAGCCGAACAGGGCGCCAGAATAATAAGAACGAATTTACTTCTGGTGGTCGTCGTTTTTGTCGTCATTTTCGATTTCTAGCCAGCGAAGTAGTTTTTCCTCGGGCTGGGTTTTCGTTAATGTTGTATTTGATCATTCATTGCTATGTGTAATTTGTCAAATTTGGGATTTTGATTGCGTCATTGCTTATTCCGTGTTCCATTAATGTATTCACAAATTAGATTTGTTCAAATTGTTGAAAACAACTGATATATAGAAACATGAATGATGATCTACAAAACATGGGTAATAATGTAACTAAAAATTAATGTTGATGGACTAATGGACAAAGCAATGATCTTGGTGGGTCTAAGTAGGCTTGAAGAATTCTGTAAGCATGTGACAATTCCATGAGCTTTAAGATGAAAGAGTTCTGCAAGCATGGGTCTAAGCAGAGACAGAAAGATGAAATTTAAGTAAACCTCAGACGGTCCATATGATTTACTCTTATTTTTAGATTTAAACGTTAAATTTTGGAATGTTTTGTTTAGTTTATATTGGATTATAATAATATAATATTAGTGTAACATCAGTTGGTTTATTTTTTCTAATTTTCTTATTATTTTTCCA
Source organism: Flaveria sonorensis (assembly GCA_025506505.1). NCBI lineage: Eukaryota > Viridiplantae > Streptophyta > Magnoliopsida > Asterales > Asteraceae > Flaveria > Flaveria sonorensis. The sequence continues at coordinate 40,355 of JACCIY010001301.1, forward strand.
GTTTTCATTCCATCTTTGAACCATCATTAAATCATAAAAATACTCATCAAAGGAAGTTTATGAATAATATCATAACTAAATAAATTTTTTTTTGTCGAGTTTGTGTATGTAGATGCTTGCAATATGCTTGAAAAGAACCAATCATAGGTTTTTGTGGGTTCTTGACAATGGAATTCACTATTCAGTATATGTAATATTTACCTGTAGACATTCTTGATGGTTGGAAGGGCGTTATCATGAGAAGGACATAGCACTTGACCTTGAACTTTTAAAAATCATATTGTGTAATATGACCAAGTGTACACTATTTTTCTAATATTCTAGGATGCATTGCTGCTACTGTTTTGAAAAGTACACCCCCGACGACTTTTAAAACACCAATAGTTTTTTTCACGTCATCCCTTGCTTGTCCTTGCGTAACCTTGAGCCTTTTTTGCTTAATGCCATCAGGATGGACAAATGATTTCACAAAACCATACTCATTCGGCATAAACTGCTGTAATATTAAATATATACCCATGCTTGTATTTTACTCCATTAAGTTTAAATGGACAAAGTTTGCGATTTCACTTAACACATTAACAGTGGTTAATTGAGGAAATTGATGTCGTTGTCGGACCTAGCGGCATCAAAGAATGGATACTATAACCATAAGTTTTCTTCACGTCTGGAACCTTGTGTTGAATGTCTCAGCATTTTCAGCGAAGTAGCCTTGCAAGAGACATCATGACAAATTCTCAATCTCTATCAATATATGTTCGTGTGTTTACAGGTTTACTTGAACCAATCGTATTGTCAAACAGAGGGAACATAGCTTGAGCCATTGTTACTAAAACCCGAGTGTTATATATGCTCACGTGTGTTATTTGAGGACTCATCTAAGTTGAATGACAATAAATTCTAATGAAGTTAAAGAATCCATGTTCAACAAGTGTAGAGAATAGGTTGGGGTATAGATTGTATGAAAAATGATTTGATAAATAAATTAGGTTAAGGTTTTTATAGTTTTTTTTTAAAAAAAATAGCCATAGCAAGATCATAATGATCTTGACACCCAATGCCTGGTATTGGTAAGATGGGGCGATGTTCCAACCAGTTCGAGATGACACATCACCTTGGCAGAAACCTACTCCGAACCTATACGCCCCTTCCTAATCAAACATTTAACTTTCTAGAAGAAAAAAACTTCTAAATGGTAAAAAAAAATAGATTTGCAATTAAATACTCACGGGTGTTACTCTTTTGTAATTTAGATATTATCAAAAATTTATACACCAAACGATTATATTTTAGTGAATAGCATTTATAAAATAAAAATTTCAACGGCCCTAATTTACTCTTAATTTCACCTGTCACGCACTCACGCCTACAAAGAAATTCGAACTTTCGACGTGTAAGGAAGGAAGCCCACACATAAAATACCATTGGGCCAAATGTCCATATATGCAATTATTTTTCTCTAAAGGTAAGTAATTAGTAAACAGTATAAATGGAACGGAGTTGTTTTTTTCTTCTTTACAAAAGTATTGAAACACTGTTATAGTTAAACATAAATAAAGTCATTACCTAAAGCGTCTTGATAATAATCTTGATATCACGCCACATGAGTGAAATGGAACTACAAAAATTTGGCTAAAATATTGTAAATCAAGTGAAATCATGATCTTTTAGAATTTGTGTGAAGGAAATAAATGAATTATGTTTGTGGTTTGACGGGTTGATGAATCTGAAATATTTGATGACTTTGAATATCGTTTCAGCCATATAATTCTAAAATGCACTAGTTTTCACCTATTGACGTAGATAAATACAACCTTTTCGACTCTAATCTTTATTATATATATTAATGGTCTAAAATTTATATATTTACAGCCAAAATACATATATGTATATAAAATAATTATGTTAATTATGCTACAAAAATCAATGCTCATTTCTTTTAGGGTCAACCATCAAACCCCGCGAGACTATCCCAACATGACTCATTTATCTAAATGTGATCTGAGTTTAACATGAACCGGATGTGTTTTATACCCATACACATGCATTTTATGTCGTGTTAAAAATTCACGGCTCTAGTCAATGCATGTGCCGATTGTCGAGACATTTCTGTTAACTAGTTTTGAGGCCCGTAATCTAATTTAATCTTATCCAAAAGTTATACCGTTACAAGTTTGACATTTTTTTATGTATGTTTTCTATGTAAGTGCGTGCTGTTCTTTATTGGTAGGATATGGAGATTGTTTATAAGTAGAACCCCAAGCACCAAGCTAAGGTCTATTTGGTATCATATGTATTTTCACTTCCTGCTACATATCGCAAAAATCTATCACACATCTTATATCCGTATACACACCTTTATTACCCATGTCAGATATACGTCGAAATGAAGACATACACGAGTTGCCCGTCGTCACTAACGGGCAGCTCAAGCTCTCTCTATTATCTATAGTTAACTACCCTCCTGGTTTTTCGAGAAAGGTAAGGTATTATTTTCATGATGATTCATTCATGTTATTATTATATGGTTTTGTGTGCATGTTCTCTCACAGGTGGTGGCAGAAGTGGTGGCTACATTCTTGTTGGTGTTTTGTGACATGGGAGCAGCGGCACTTACCACGAGTGATGAACACAAGGTGTCACATCTTGCAGCCTCAATCACGGGTGGGCTCATTGTAACAGTCAGATCTATGCGGTTGGACACATCTCAGGTGCCCACATGACCCCAGCCGGTCACACTAGCCTTCGCAACAACTGGACATTTCCCTTGGATTCAGGTACCCATATATACATCTAGACCACACCTACTTGAACACGTTGTTGCGTTGGCACCTCACATCTCAAAGATTCTAAACATAAATCAAATCATATATGCATATGTGATCTGACTTTGGGCCACCGTTTTCGACACTCTAACCAACATGTTTGGTAGCCCAATTTGCCATTCACGTTCAAAACTCTTACTTCCATTCATGCTTCAAAGATTTACATAAATAGACCAAAGGAAAACATGCAAACATGGGTCGATCACTACTACAAACTAGACCACTACTTAACATCCAATACTTCACTACGAAGTCTGATTCAAAATGAAAACTTGATGTATAGTTTAAATAAAACATGACTCGTATACCCATGACCCGTAAGTTGACCCAATCTAACCCATCTAGATTTACCCTACAGATGTGTCAAAATAACTAATGTGATTGACAAGTTCGATCTATGCAGGTCCCTATATACGCCGCAGCACAGCTAACAGGGTCAATATCCGTCTTCCTTTGCCCTACGAGTGTTGTTACAAGAAGTAAACATTTGGGCACAACAACACCTTCGGGGACAGACCTACAAGCTCTGATCATGGAGATCATCGTCACTTTTTCGATGATTTTGTCACTTCAGCTGTCGCCACAGATTCTAAAGCCGTAAGAATACGTGTTTTCATTTAGAAAATATAGAACCATCGAGTAATATGTAATCAGAATCAGTTATTTTGACTAAGAAAAAAACCTTTAAATGTCACAGGTAGGAGAGCTAGCAGGTGTAGCAGTAGGTTCAGCAGTATGCATACTTCCATCTTAGCAGGGTACAACGTAAAACTATAACATTATAAAGTGCATCTATGTAAAAATCATACAATTTTTATATATCTAATTTGCAGAACCTTATCAGGAGGATCGATGAACCCCGCACGCACCATCGGACCTGCATTAGCTAGCAACAACTTTAAGAGCCTTTGGGTGTACATTGTAGGTCCGATAACAGGAACAATATCTGGAATAATGTGTTACACTTTTATTCGCCAATAGATAAACAGACTCAATCAGTATCTTCGTTCAAACTTCGAAATATGAAGATCGATGATGACAGTGTGAAGGGAAAGATGCTCATAGTTTTTTGTGTAATGCATCAACTAATAAATGTCATATGATATAAAAACTTCAATCAAGCACATTAGATTAGTCGATGTATATGTTTCCAGAATAATTAGGAATTGGTGATTTAAACGTTAACCTTTAAACATAGACTATAGCTTGTAATCGTAAATATGCAATATACATACAACAACTAGGAATAAACAAAATAAAAAAGTTCATCGGATTAGTGACATGTGAAAAATCACAGAATTTTGATTATCAAAATGCGTAAAATATAACTAATGATGGTAAAATATGCATCGTTTGTACAATCTGTAACATAACGTTTCATAATTGAGACATATTAGCTAGCGATAGAAAGACTGCATCATCTTTAAGAGTATCATCTATAGAACAATCATAATGTCAGATTGTTGCCACAAAATTGTGATCAAATATTATACCACTTAACTTAATATTTTATATAAACAAGACAATATTAAAGAAAATAACTTTCAGATTTTGATCCATACAACAAATACAACGGTGCATGCTTAGTGATTCCAATCATACTATATGAATGGTAAGCATTGTAGTCTTATTGAGACTAGAACTCATAGAGAGCTTTGCAATGTTTGTTTATGATTAATTGTATACATTTACACACTACTAAACTAATGACTTTTAGTTACGGTTGAATTTTCTAAAAACATGATTACCAGTGAGAATCTGTTTGTGTTCTTGGTCGAAAGTTAAGGTATAATAATATAATAATAATACTAATAATAAAATTTATAAATAGTATTATCTTATATTAAACTTAACTATTAGTTACTAAATACATATATAATAATGATGATAATAATAATCTATGTCTATATTTCTCTTTTTTATTACTATCTATAAAATACCATCCTCCTAACACAAGATTGTAATTTTATGATAATTTTAAGAAGACATATAAATGGTTGCAATCTTAATCTCTAATATTATAAGAAATCTTGGTTGGCAGCGGGGTTGCGGGCGACGGTGGGCGTGGAGGCGGTGGGCGGGGGCAACGGTGGGTGGTGATGGAGGTGGTGATGATGTTGTGGTATGGATAGCTAGTGGTGTGGCCGTTGTTGATGGCGGCGATAGTGTCCAGTGGCCGGCGACGGTGAGCGGAGGCGGTGGTGGGCGGCGGGCGTGGGCGGCGGTGGCGGCAGCAAAGATAGTGACGTGATGGTGGTGTGGTGCTGGGGGACAGTTGGTGGTGGTGGCCAGTGGTAGTTAGTGGTGGTGGTCGGTGATGTCGGTGGTAGTTGGTGGTGGTGGTGGTGGCGGCTGTGGTGATGTTGTCCCGTGGTGGTGGTGGTGGCTGACGGGTGGTGGTGGCTGATGGTGGTGGTGGCCGACGGTGGTGGTTGGTTGTGGTGGTGGTATTGGTCGTGCCTGGTGGTGGTGGTCGATGCGACGATCTTGGTGGCCGGTGGTGATGGTGGGTGGTTAGTAGTGGTGGTCGGTGATGGTGGTGGCGTGCCCGGTGGTGGTGGTGGCCAATGACGATCGATCTTGGTGCCGATGATGGTTGTTGTGGTGGGTGGAAGGGTGGTGATGACTAAGGATAAAAGAAGCAATGGAAAAAAGAAAAGAAGGGTGGATGGAATAAATTTGAGGGAATGAAATCAACTATGTAATGGTTAATTTATTGTTTTCACCAACCAAACATGTTATTTTTATTCACCCTCAATGGTTCATTCCTTCCTTCCGCCCCTCATTTCTTTCTACGTACCAAACGCTACCTTAGTGTTTATCTTCATTCGATTGTTTATTACTTGTAATTTGTGAAGATATCTATAAGTTGTTACACTTATAAGTCAGAAAGCTTGAAAGTTGAGATTTAATAAGAACATCATTTCAAATATTGATGCTATTAGGCTACATACTCTTAAGAAGTCGCAAATTGTATATACTAAGTTGTGGCTTCATAGATAGTTCCATGTAGTAGAAACTCAAAAAAAACGAGTATGACTTGTATGTAGATCACACTAGTATATATCACACTAGTATTTGTCTAAAGTTTGATTATCATATGTTTGTAAATGATTTTAGTGTCATTATTTCTATTATAGTATAATTGGATCTAATTACCAGCGAAAAAGAATTATAAATAATGTTCAATACAAGTAAGGAGGTGTGGTGTAACATTTATTCGAGAATGAGGAACCAACGAACACAGTGGCCGGTTTAAAGGAAACAACTCCAGTAGGGTACAAGAAGTAAATCCACCTGTTTTTAAACAATATTATTTGATTTTTTTCTTTAGTTATACTTAAATCCCAATTAAGTACAATGATTTGAAGACACTATAAGCTTCACCATATTAGAGACAAAGGTAAACAATGCAGCACAGACCATGCATCATTAGCATAATTGGTGAGCTAAACCTTTTGCTCCTCAGGGAAGTCCTAAAACGAACTTCTTTTCATACACAAAAGTGAAGCAGAGGTCTTTGATGACTTTTTTAATTAACAGCTAAAAGATTTATGTATTAATCATGGTTAGAATTAACCAACAAACAAAAAAAACCACTTATATAAATAGGGGTTTCTCAACCATTCGATCCAACTAATGTTGAGGTTGTTATCTATTAATAATCCAAAGAAATAAAAAAATCAATGTAGAATCAAACAACGAATTATTCTTCAAATCATTGATATTAAAAATAACTTCATTCATTCCTTGACTTTCATATTACCCACCCATCATGTAGTGAAGTAAGTCGCTTCTATGACCTTCTTTTCCTGGCTATGAATTTTGACTGAATTAGCCAGAAGCAAATGAGGACTTCTTATGGCCGGGAGATGGAGCGTACTTGGAGGAAGTATATATCATAAACGACAAGATGAAAAGTGATCGAGACGACTACAAGATACTTAAAGGACACCACAACGTTATGGGGGTGACGAAGACACAAGGACATAGAAAGGAATGTGCACTATGTGCACTTAGGTGACTTTGTAAAGATCTCTAACAGACAATTCCATCCACATAATAGTAATAATTAACTAACGATAAATGATATCACATAAATATGAAGTTATCAAATCGTTTAACGCAACCTGAACTTTGCACTTTCAATAAAAGTTAAAACTACATTGATCATTTATTCATTCATTAATAACATACCTTTTTTCTTTTTCTTTTACAGACCACACAATTTTACCTATCAAAATAGTTGTCAAATATATTTAGGCCAAAATCAAATTTTTGTATATTACTAACGATTAGTAAATCATAAATTACTTTTAAATATAATTTGAGAAGTTATAAGTTTATTTTCCTTATTAAATTAAATTCTTGTTCATTTCAATAAACAATTGAAAAAAAAAATAAAAGAAAATTACCCAAATGATAATTGACCGATCAAATTTTCAAAAATATTCTTTCACCAACTTCTTTTCCAATGGAGAATTACACAAGCATTTGACAGACACTTTTCGTTAAATAGCCATTAGCTTTAATTTTAAGATTTTTCCACCAACAACATTCTTTCACATTGCAATTTATCTTTGAACGAAGATACAAGACACGTCGAACCATCGGTAACGCTAGCCAGATATACACACACATGTGTATTGCTAAATAAAAAAGAGAATCAATATTAAGAGCACATGGTTGTGTATCGTCGAGATAAAAATTGTGTATATATATATATATATATATGTATGTATCGCTAAAAAGAGATACCACATGGCCGACGATTCGATTTACAGTTTGCATCATGAGAAACCGACTGGGTTTGCCCGGCTTACACAAATTAAAACAAGTAAATGAAATAAAAAACATTTACATTTAAAAACATTAAAAGGAAAAAAACCATTTCGATTTAATAAAGTTAAAGAACTTCAAAACATTTCTATTCCTATAAGACATTTAAGCATTTAAGGAAATAATATTATTTCTTGAAATTAAGAAGAATTCTATTTAAAACATTTGTAAACGTTTAAACATATAATTTCTAATAGAATAAAAACCATAAAATAATCTTTTGTAAACTATCCAATAAGAATAAAGTGAGAAACAAGAAAGATAATAAAAACTATTTTAGTAAATATTTTTCAACTATATTATTTTAGTAAATAAAATTTTCAAGTACACCATTTTGAAAAAAAAACTCCAAAATGGCGAGAAGAGTTAAAATTTATATATGGAAGTAAAAAAAAATCATATTACGTTTCGAAATCTTTAAAGAAATCATGTTACAAGAAATAAGTATCATTAAATTATATATATAATAGGATTAAGAATAAAAAACAAAAAGTCTTATAACTCACCATTTTAATAAAGTAATTTCTATCTATATTGTTTTATAAAAATTTTTGCGACTGTATCATTTTGATAATATTTTTACCAATACTCTTTGGGAAAAAAATTACTCATTTGAAAGATAGGTCTCTTTTCATGTAACCCACCAAGTACCCAAAAGTAGACATCAAATCGCCTTCAATATATATATATTTTTATTTTGACCAACAAGTAGACGTCAAAATCGCCATCAAATATCTTTCTTCTTTTGACCAATCAGATTGTGGTGATTCTATATTAGAAGTTTAGTTGGTAAAAGTTGCAAGTTTATTTATTTTTATTTTTATTACGACAAATAACATGTATTATATTATATAAGGAGCTAGTAAGTAATTAAAATCCTAAAAGTATAAAAAGTAAAGAGAGAAGTAACATGAAGAAACAATACACATATATTTTTTTTTGACGGCAATTTTTTTTTTTTTTTTTTTGACGACAAATACATATATTATATTATATAAGTTGCAAGTTTATTTGTTGGGAGTGAAAAGCTATGAATTGGTTAGTACTTTTCAAATTAACAACTTTGTTCAACTTATTGTTCAGGTGATTGATTTGCTTTAAATTCTGACAAAAGATTCCATATATTCATGTGTTCAGAAGCAACTAGATGCCATCGTCTAATTTATTAAACCTTGCATGTGTGTGGCGGTTTTCTCTAATTTACAAGTGTATTTGGTGATTTGCACACAACATGCTTGACTCGAGTAGATTATAGAGGTCTAGTTCAAGAGTAGAATAAATTTGCTCTTAAAATAGCAAAATAATAAATGAATTTGAAGGTCAACGTTATTTCAAATACCATTATTTATCCTGAACTACTTAGATTTTTTCCTAAGGGCGGGACCGCCCACACCCGGAAACTCACGACAGGGGGTGGTGTCCCGCGGCAGCACTACCGCCGGTCCTCCACGCCGCACCTCCCCTCCAAAACACGGCAAGTCTACGCTGTTCCTTCCCCCCTCTTTATGATCGTTAATAGAGCCGTTGGCTCCCCACCCTTAACGGTTATATTTCGATTTTTTTAATTTTTCTTTACTACAAATACTATTAATACTTTAAATTTTACACACAATTCACACAAATCTTTCTATTCATTAATCAACTTATAAAAATATATTGTGACATTTATTTTGTTTCATCTTCATCCTCTTCAAATATTTCCCCGTCCAACTGTTGTAATTTTTAGTCTTCTTGCCGAACACATCAACGAAACTGAATGTTCAAGAAAAAAGATTTTGAAACGTGATCGCATGAGGCTAATAACATTCTTATGAAGGATTATTTTGTGGAGAACTAAAAAATAAAGGCGAGATGTTTAGAAATAGTTTTTGGTTACCTCGAGATTTATTTCTAAATATTGTTAAAGATATACGCAACAATTTTCCATGGTTTAAAGAAGGGTTCGATAAGAGGTGGAAAGAAAGTTTAACGCCAATACAAAAATGCATTCAACAATACGTCAAATTGCAACAGTTAATTCACCCGACATATACAATGAATATTTAGCTATGTTTTCTAAACTTCACGTGAATAACTGAATTTTTTTGCAACACTATTATTACTTTATATGGTGATGAATTTTTTACGAATACCCACTAGCCATGATATTACATTATTGTACGCACAACACATAGACATGACCTTCCAAGAATGCTCGTAGCATTGATTGCACTCATTAGGAATGAAAAATTGTCCTATGTGTTAACGAGAACAATATCATCGAGGTGATCACGATGGTCCCAACAATGATTCTCGAAGTTGTAGCGTCTAAGATTTGTGGTGTCACAAGATTTGTGGTTTTGGGCATGCTTATTTTAGTGTAGCCGCTTCTAACAACACATTGATATCTCAATCAATCAATATAAACGTGGTTCTTCTAGCGATAGTATAATTTTTTTTCTGGTCAACTTTTATGAAATCATATTCTATCTAGTTGAGTACAAATAAAAAAATTTAAAAATGTGCAAGAGTTCGCGAAAAAGACGTGGAACAAGATTTTGGTGTTTTAAAATCAAAATGGCAAATGATTACTCGTTGGCTAGAGCAATGAAAATCAAAAAAATAAGAAGTCAAATGTACGCGTGCATTATACTCCGCAATATGATTATAAAACATGGGGCAACACTATTTCTCATTGCACATTCGAGATTCACAGACCAATCAAATTAAGAACGAAAATATAATTTGTAATTGTACGTTAAGAACACACGTTTTAGACTTAGATTCGATCTCTTGTACACGTTGCAATGAATGTGGATTCACGGTTCCGAATGACGAAGATTTGTTTGAGTTATTGTTTTTTTGTCCTTTTAGTTTTACTTTGTAATAATTTTTTTATTTTTAGTTTTTAATGTATTTTTTTTTATTTTTATGTATTTTTTATTATAATGTGTTTTTAATTTTCATTGTATTTATCTATATTCATGAAGTAATTTAAAAGAAAAAAAAATTGTGTGTGGTGTGTGAATAAGTATACATGATAATATGATGATAATTATGTGATGTGATTTGGTGTGTTTGGTGTGGGCTAGAGGTGTACAAACCGGTTTTTTTTTGCCATACCGGTTCGGTTTTTAAACCAGACCGGTTTTTTTTAATATGACAAACCGTTTTTTCTTCAAATCGGTTTTTTTCAAGAATTTCAAACTGTTCAAATCGGTTTGGACAGGTCTGTAAATCGGTTTGATCCCGGTTTATTTTTTTTTAATTGAAACCGTTTGTAACACCAGTTTTGGTGTCGTGCTACAAATCAATATACAAACCCGCCAGTTCGAGTCGGACTGGTAACTGGTTTGGCTCCAAACTAGGTTTTTTCAAACGGTTGGTTAGTTTTTTTTACTTGTTTTTTTTTTTCAAACGATTTTTTAATATACCTTTAGTGTGAGCACCCCACCCTAACACACTACATTTAGAAAGCAAATAGAACATTTTTGAATCGGTACTCAGTAAAATGTAAAAGTAGTTTTGTTAGGTCTCCTTGCTAAAAGTTAACGGGTTCTAAAAGCAAAAGCATTTGTCTTGTTTGGTTGTCTTTACCAACTTCTATATTCATGCACTAGTAGAAAGAGAGTTTAATAATAAAAATATTAGTTCAACAAAAAATAATATTAATAATATTAAGTAAAATTGAATAATCATAGGTTTTTGTACACAGTTATTGTATAAATTTGATTGAAATAATTCAAATATCATGATTTGTGAAGACTTATAAGGCAATAGTAAAACATATAAGACAAACTAAACACAATCAAACCTGATGATTAATTGACTCCGTTCGCAGACAAAGTTTTTTAAATAAAACTGTATAATCTTGTTTCAATCACCCTTGAATAATCAAATGAGATAAGTGTTGTAAGCCAATAGATCTATCATTGTTTTCATGAATTGTATAAATATATAATTATGCTATAATCAAAGTTTATCTAACTATAAACACATATTTGCAAGTAATAACATAGCATGATTGAATTGAATTTTGAATAAAATGACAATGAATAATAATTGATGATATTGTACATATTTGCAAGTGAATAATATAATGCTAGAACAGGCACCAAGATTCCGCACGGGTTAACCTAAGAAACGATGTCTTAAGTTAAAATAATAACATGTTTAGAAACTAAACACTGATTCAGGAAACTAGAGTTTTAATTTAAGATTTGGGTTTACAATAGTATAAAAAATATAATATATTTGATTTTATTACATAACTTGGTTTAATGAAATGAAATAAAGTGATTAGATTTGAAAAATAATGATTAATAATAAATATAATTCTTTTTGTTGAATAATATAGTTAATGTTTAATTTATAATAATAAATAAAATTTAATATTAAAGTGTGAAAATAATTAATTATTTAAATAATTTTGGTCAAAATTTTAATAAATAATTAGATATTTAAATAAATTTCATTTGTAATAAATTTTGATTTCAGAACGAAAATTAATTATTTGAAAATAAGTTTAAAATATTTTTATATACTTTAAAACTTATAATAGGTTTTTAATATTTTATAATCTTTAAAAGTAAAGAAATAAAAATTATAATTAAAGAAGTTTTAGAATTTATTTAAAAATTTTGGATTAATTTTTGATTTACACAATACTTTTCATAAGAATTTAACAACTAATAATATTTTTTGAATTTTTAAAATAATTAAAAATAGTTTTAAAAAATAAAAAGGGGTGTTTGGGATCGAACCTAGGTCTCGTATGTGAAGACTGTGTGTGTGTTAATTATCATGGGCTGAAGGCCATATCTGGTTTTACTCGGAGTGAAAATAAACAAAAACAAAATTTAATGCAAACCTCTAAATCATATGAACCCTAAAATCAATTTGATTCAAATTGAACACCAAATCAATATTGTTAATGAA